>JAJHZJ010001106.1:0-172528 GCA_023548195.1 Bettongia penicillata ogilbyi | reverse complement strand
AAGCACTAGCTGGGCGGATCCAGGCGGGGGGTGGAAAGGAATCTCAGAAGTCAAGTAACTGGCTGGGAAAATGCCTAGAAAAGGGAAGAAAAATAAGACTTTAGAGAGTTTTTTTCCAACAAATGCAAATGATCCCGACCTTCGGATCTGACGAAGATGAGGACATATTCTTGCCATCAGGGAAAGACGTGGAGGGTGGGGGCCTCAGTATCCCAGACACCCCAGGGGGGTGGTGGGTGGGCTCAGGCCCTGGAAGAGCTCAAAAAGGATTTTGAAAAGCAAGTTAGACAGGTGGAGAAAAAACTGGGAAGAGAAATGTCAGAGATGCAACAAAAGTATGAAAAACAGGTCAATACCTTGGTAAAGGAGACCCAAAAAAATGCTGAGGAAATTAACACCTTGAAAAATAGGCTCACCCAATTGGCAAAGGAGGTTCAAAAAGCCAACGAGGAGAAGAATGCTTTCAAAAGCAGAATGAGCCAAATGGAAAAAGAGGCTCAAAAGCTCACTGAATTTAATAGCTCTCTCAAAATTAGAATGGAACAGATGGAGTCTAGTGACTTTATGAGAAACCAAGAAATCACCAAACAAAACCAAAAGAACGAAAAAATGGAAGAGAATGTGAAATATCTCATGGGAAAAACAACTGACCTGGAAAATAGATCCAGGAGAGACAATTTAAAAATTATGGGACTACCTGAAAGTCATGATCAAAAAAAGAGCCTAGATATCATCTTCCATGAAATTATCAAGGAAAACTGCCCTGACATCCTAGAACCAGAGGGCAAAATAAGTATTGAAAGAATCGATCGATCACCACCTGAAAGAGATCCAAAAAGAGAAACTCCTAGGAACATTTTGGCCAAATTCCAGAACTCCCAGCTCAAGGAAAAAAAATTTTACAAGCAGCTAGAAAGAAACAATTCCAGTACTGTGGAAATACAATCAGGATAACCCAAGATCTAGCAGCTTCTACATTAAGGGATCGAAGGGCATGGAATAGGATATTCCAGAAGGCAAAGGAACTAGGACTCAAACCAAGAATCACCTACCCAGCTAAACTGAGTATAATACTTCAAGGGAACATATGGTCTTTCAATGAAACAGAGGACTTTCAATCATTCTTGATGAAAAAACCAGAGCTGAAAAGAAAATTTGACTTTCAAACACAAGAATGAGAAGAAGCATGAAAAAGTAAACAGCAAAGAGAAGTCTTAAGGGATTTACCATGAGTGAACTGTTTACATTCCTACATGGAAAGACAATATTTGTAACTCTTAAAACTTTTCAGTATCTGGGTAGTTGGTGGGACCACACATACACATGTACACGCATGCACACACATACACACATGCACACACATACAGAGATAGAGAGCACAGATTGAACTGAATAGGATGGGACCATACCTTAAAAGAAACTAGGGTAAATGGTGAGAGAGAAATGTAGGGGGAGGGAAAGGGAAGGGGGTAACTATATGTCATTTAAGAGGCAGGTAGTTTTTCTTAGTGGAGGGAAAAAGAGGAGAGCTGAGAAAAAAACAAAAACAAAAAAAAAAGAACAAGAAGTTTACCCTGATCACATTTGACTAAACGAAGGAGTGAAATGCACACTCATTTTGGTATGAAAACCTATCTTACAGTATAAGAAAGTGGGGGAGAAAGAGATATTGCAAGGGGGGGATGATGGAAGGGAGGGCAAAGGGAGGAGGGAGCAATTTGAAGTCAACACTTGGGGAGGGACAGGATCAAAAGACAGAAGAGAAACAATGAGGGGCAGGTTAGGAGGGATGGTAATCCAGTTAGTCTTACCCAACACGACTATCAGGGAGGTCATTGGCAAAACTACACAGATATGGCCTATATTGAATTGCCTGCTGTCCCAAAGGGAATGGGTGGGGAGGGAGGGATGAGGAGAATTTGGAACTCAAAGTTTTAGGAACAAATGTTTAGTATTGTTGTTGCAACTAGGAAAGAAGACATACAGTTAATGAGGAATAGAAAGTCATCTGGCCCTACAGGAGAAAAGAGAAGATGGAGACAAGAGAAGGGAGAGATGACAGAAGAGAGGGCAGATTGGAGATAGGGAAAATTAGATTGCTTGGGGTATTGGGGTGGGGGGAGGGGATAAAAGGGGAGAAAATTTGGAACCCAAAAATTTGTGAAAATGAATGTAAAAAATTTAAATAAGTAAATAAATTAAAAAACAAAAACAAAACAAAAAAAAAGAAATATTTATACTTGTAATATATTAGGAAGAGCTTCATCATTATCTGTATGCCACTTTATCTTTCTGGCTTTAATTTCTTTCTCTGTAAAAGGAAAGGGTAAATTAGATTTCAAGGTTCTTTACAGATCTAACCGGGAAGCTAGGTGCTGAAGTGGATAGAACACCTGCCCTAGAGTCAGGAGGACCTGAGTTCAAATTCAGCCTCAGACACATCCTAGCTGTAGGATCCTGGGTAAGTCACTTAACCCTGTTTGCCTCAGTTCCTTATTTGTAAAATGAGCTGGAGAAGGAATGGCAAGCTACTACAGGATCTTGGCCATGAAAACTCCAAGTGAAGTCATGGAGAGTTGAACATGACTGAAACTACTACAGATCTAACTAATGTTCTATGAGTCTGAACTCAAAGAAGAAATTCTTCTTCAATGAATCCTTTTGGAATCCATTCAGGAACAAAACTGAGTAAGAATGACCCACCTATCCTAGAATACTCTCAGTAGCTCCCGAAGGAGATTTTGTAGATACCGATATAATTTGTCTTCCCTTATGTCATCATGGAACACGGGACAGATGTTCAACTTCCCTAACTTGACTTAAACAATTCGTTATTTACCATTCATGAATTTATGGCAACTCAGTTCTCCTATTATAATTTGGTAACTTTCAAACTGGATGAAATTTTTGTATCCTGATTTAGCGTCTGAATATATCAGCTATCCTCCCCAGCTTTATGCAAACATGTAAACTTGGTTCTGGACTCCTTTCAAAATAATAACAATAAAATGTGTTTTGAATTTCCAGGGTAATTTAATATACTATTCGCAATACTCTTTACAATTACTTACTGCTTAAGGAGCCACTCAAGGATTTTTAGTTCAAATCCCTTGGAGCATCAAGAAGTTCATGAACTAATTACAAAATGGGAATCTAGATGCCTCTACACCCTCATTCCCAACTCCCTATTGCTATTCAATTTGTCTTTTATTCTAAGGTCACCTATCAACCTTCTAATCACCAATCTCATAGCTTTTTCTCAGTTTGTTTCTTTCTTGACCTCCCCTCAAGGAATTTCACAATGCTGACCAGCCCCAGACATTCTCACTTCAGGCTGTCATAATTCAAATGGAATAGTGTATGTAAAGTGATTCGCAAACTTGAAAGACAGATAAATGGCAGTCATCATGGTAACACACTCATGGCTCTTTGGCCTTGGTGGGCTCTTCTTTCTACACCCTTATGAATAGAACATATTCAATGCCCTCTGATCACTTCCAACCTCTGGATTGGAATCTACTCCCTAAAATTTCAAAGACAACCAATTGTCACCTATAGGAAACTAATTCCCAATCTCTCAATCTAGTTCCAAATTCTCTTCATAGTTCCTGAAATGCATTTCCAAATGCCTAAACTCCCTTTGGAAGTCACAAGTAGGCCTACAAAGTAACTTATGGCAAACCAAACTTGTTATCTCTCCTTTAAAACCTGCCCTTCTAATTTACTTATTTGTACTCCCTATCATATTGTTTAAACCACAACGTGAGGACTCTTCCCTTTCATTTCACCTGTAATGGGTTCTTCAATCCTAGTTCTAGCCACCTCACAAGGACTACTGCAAGAGCCTCCTAATTAGCATTCCTGACTCAAGCCTCTTCCTTCTTTAACCTACCCGCAATACCCACTTGTCAACATATTTTCCCAAAATGCAATTGACCTTACTGCCCCTTCTACTCAATAAAATTCGCTGGTGCCCTGCTTCTCCTAGGATCAAATATAAACTCATATTTGCCACTTAAAACTTTTCACAACCTGTTACATCTCACACTCTCTCCACCCTAATCATCCTGGCCTACTGGGTCTTTAACACAAAACATTATCTTTCCATCTCTATGCCTCTGTACCAGCTTAGCAGTTGCCCGTCCGGTTACTTCTACCTCTTGAAATCCATGATGTTCTTCAAGATTCTGCTCAAGAATCATTCTCTTGGCCTATCCTCCACCTCAAGATTACCTTGTATAAGTTTTGTGCTATGTATATACCTATAGATCTATGTATTAGCATTCTGTCTCCCTTCACAACTACAGAAGGCAAACTCCTTGAGGGTAAGAACTATCTCCAGATTTGGATCCTCATACCTAAAAAAAACTGCAAGTGCTAATAAATGCTTGATTGATTCTACTTTCATAAATCTGTGACATCCCTCTCTTTATTTCCATTACTGTTATCATCACCCTAGTTCTGACTCTGTCTCTTAGGAGGATCATTCCCCTCCACCTTTCCTAATCCTTTAAATCTTCCCATTCTTATTTATCCTATATATCCCTGTCAGACTAATTTTCTAATGCATAGATCTTATGTCACTCCACTATTCAATGGTTTCTATTACTGAGTAAAGTTCGAATACTTTAGCCTGGAATTCAATGCTCTCCACAATCTGACTCCAGTCCACCTTTTCTATTTTTTTCATATTGCTCTTTGGCAGGTAATACCACACTGCAATCAAAATGCACCAATAGGCCACAAATACCATACACTTTTTCATTTCCATGCTTTTACTATTGACTTTTCCTTTCCCTAGAACGTGTTCTCTCCTCAACGCATATTGAAATTCTATCTAGCTCAAATGCTACCTACCTGCTCCATGCAGTTACTCCTAATCTCTCTCCCCAAGCAGTCTGAGGTAAGGGTATCTCCCTCCTCAAACTCTAATAGTACTATATACCTTTCCAGCAATTACTGTATTCTATCTGCACTATATCATTATTATGTATCCCTTATCTTCCCTACTAGATTCTAAACTCCTTAAAATGAGGAATCCAATCTTATAGCTCCCTCAATGTAGAGCATAGCGTTTTGAACACAGTAGGTATTGAACAAATGTTTGAATTAAAATTTTTTGAAATGGACATTAACTGTAATTAGTGGGGGAGGGGCAAGAATTAAAGGGATAAAATGAGAGGAGCACAGTGCACTTATAATCCTTAGGAAAGGAAAGAAGGTAGGGAAGAAGTGGTGGGGTCAAACAGCTCCCTATCTTAGCTACAGAATGGTTTGGCAATTGTCCAAAGTGATCAGAAGAGTTAGATTGCAATGTGTAACTTGGGTTCAGCACATTCTTAGGTCACTTCTTCAGAATATGGGGAGTATCTATAAACCCCAAAAGTAGTGATACACACACATACAGCTCTGAACAAAGAGATAAAAACAAATTAACTTGCTTAACATTGGGTAATTTTTACAAGTAGGAAAAATGTTACAGAATATTTAAGACAATGAACACATATAATCTTGTAATTCCATTATTTTCCATTTCAGTATGTTTTATGACACAGTACTACAGGACCAATTCACACTTCAAAAGTATTTCAATGGAGTGAGAAGGGGTTTCCCTCTGACTGGAGCTCATCAGTTGAAGGTAACAGGTCAGCGAAGTTTATCTGCTAATTCAAATTATCATAAAACACTTCTCATACCTCTAAAAAACCCCACAGTAATTGTTTCATAGAGATTTGGGTTTCCTCCCAGTATATTCACTTAAAACCTAAAGATCTCACTTCTAACAACTGTTTTCTATAAAAGAGTCAAAAAAGTGAAAAAAACATTTCTTTAATAAGTTTTTTTCTCTGTCAACTAAACTATTCTAAATAAGTCCGATCTTAAGAAATTACAGACAAAAAATAAAGCACATTCTAATCTAGGAACTGATAATGTTGAACATTATTACAATAAATTGATACTCCATCATAGATAGGAACCAGAAATTTCCAACGTAAACTCCCAAAAGATCTAGCAGTATATGGTGTATCATCGTTCTGTAATTTAAACTAATCCTACATGGTTAGCCAATAAACAGTAAAATGTTATCCAAATATTATGTAGGGTTATATTTGAAAAGTTATAGAGTTTTATTCATAAGCACAGTCTGAGTCACCTTTTTCAGAAACTACACTAAAAATAAATGATTGTGTCAAGTTAACATAAAATCTGTCTTTTGCAAGGAAAACCTTGACCAATTGATTTTCCAAATGAAGACAACTCCCTCCAGCTCTCCTCAAAGGATAAGGCATAAAGGTTGATATAATTCTTGCTCCTCACCTATTATTCCACCAGTATCCACATGTTTCTCCTTTAAAAACCTAGTGCATTGCCTGAAACTATCTCCTCTCTCAACCTGGCCACCACCCACACAAGCAGACACACCATATCATTAAGAGTGTTTAGAGATGGCATTTTAAAAATAATGCCATTCAGAGAATTACATTCCACAATTATCTCCTTTATAGATTGTAACGTGGAATTCAACTCGACGGTCACTCCGCTGCAGTGTCCCACATACTTTACTTCGATTTTATCCATTTATACCCAGAAAAATAAAGCCTGACAAAACGGTTATCCCTAATGTTTTACAATCACGGCTAACGTGTCCGCAAGTACAAAAGGAAAGTCACAAAAAGCTGAAAAGAATAGGTTATCCGTTTCACACGACAGGGAAGACTGCAGTCCATTCAATCTCCAAGTTTGCTGAAGTTTAATTTCCCCCAAGGAAAAGACGACTGAAGATATTAAACGAGACAGCTCCAGGTACTCTGCACCACACACGGCACACCTGAGCGCTGACTCCTGGGCAGCAGGATCTCATAAAACCCAAGGCTTTCCTACCGACTAATGAATGAACACCTCCCTGAATGAGACCTAAACACTCCTTCCAAGCAGGAAAGAGTGACTTCCTGTATTCTTGGGGTGAGAAATGTGAATTTGGGGAAATGGTGCTGAACGCGGGGTGCCATCTACACTGACACACAACTATTTTGCAATCCAACGGGACATCAAGCAATCACGCCCAGCAATCCCCTCGACACAGTCCGGGAATGCGACCACAAGCTTTCTTTCTACCATTGAGTAAAGTATGGAAGGTGGCTTCCCTTGGTCTTGCCTGTACTGCCTCAGTTTATCGATCTGTCTCATGCACGGAGCAGTCACGAGCTCATTAAATCTCGAGGCCGCCCTCGGATTCTGAACAGCACCAGAGACAGCAAGGCTACAGCACCCCCTCTTTGTCCCTTATTCGAAGGAAGTGATGAGGTTTAGGGGTGATCGGGTACCCCAAAATACGGACAGTCCGAGTAGTGCTCAAATGGATTCGACTCAAGCCTTTTTAAAGCCAAAGAAAACAAAGTTAATTAGAGATTCGCCTAATTGGGTTGCCTCTTCAGGAGCCTAAGCATTTGTGACGCTTGTATTCACAAGCGGGACAGATAGAATCCCAGCTAGACAGAGTCTGAGCTGGATTGAATCTGAGCGCCTTCATGGAGGCAAAGTGGGACTGAAATGCAGAAAAGAGTATAGGAGGGATGGGGGTGGGAGTGGGGGTGGTCTGGCAGTCTAGAGTGATGGGGGAAGAAGTTCGGGAAGGGCCTCCAAGGAGGATTAAAGGCTGGAAATAGCTGGAGGTAGTCAACAAACATTAGACTAGGGGGCGCCTAGGTGGTAAACAGGTAGGGCAATCAAGAGATAACAGACAACGGTCAGGTTCTGTGGAGAGATACAAGGGGAGCTCAATTTGAGTATGAAAAGTCAGTTTAAGTGAGGAGATTCCAGGGGAGCTCAAGGAGCTTCCCAGAGTCTGAACCCCATCAGAAGGGCTTCCTTAACAACCCGACGAGGCCGAGAAGGGGGTGACGGAGGCAGGGAACAACGCTTCACCGGCCGCAGGTTTCCCCCAACCCCAGCTGAGCTGACGCCTCCACAAAACTGGGGGCTCCATCTTCGCCGCGAAGGCGGCCACTAGTGTGCGCTGAAACGGCGGGGCGGGGACCTGGAGCAGCCAATCAGGGTGGTGCTGGTGACATTACGAAAGGAGCACCTGGAGCCAGGGAGCCACCTGTCTGCAGGGGGCCGGGCTCACGGGAGGCTCCTCCTCTCCCCGCCCCTGTCCCCTTGGTTCCGGGGCCGCGAGTTTAGTCTGCTTTGTGCTAGCTACTGGCCTGGGGAGTTTGGGTTACCTGCCGCAATTTACCCCGCCCTCCCCTCCCCCAGACTCTGGGGAAACCCAAGCAAATCACCTTCGAATTTTATCCCCTTCCCTCCCAGAGATAAACTCCTTATCTTAGTCCTGGGGCATAATAAAGGAACGAAAGAACCGCAAGTCAAAGGCCCTTCTTCTGATACCTCAAAGCAGTCGATTTAATTGTCAGCGCCTTTCACTCAGGCTGCAAGTGGAACGGAAGTGCAATTCCACACTCTTGAATAAACCACTGGGCCAAAAGTGTTACGGCAATTTAAGATGACTTTTTAGTCGGAGGCGGGGTGGTGGAGGGGGTAGTGTTTGAGTGATAAATTGCATCAGAATGAAAGTGAAGGCTTCATTTAGAAGAGTATCTATCAATCAAACTTTAAATGTAAAAACTAACTCGAAAGCAATATGCTTTATTAACTTCAGTTATCTAAGGGTAATAAAAACGTTGGTTCTTCTTTTTTTTTTTCCGTTGTTTTTCGTAGAAGAAAATTTAAAAACAACCATCAGGGGCACCGGGACAGAAAAAAAGGGATGTGCTCAGGTTTAGAAAGCAAGGAGATGAATAATTTGGGAAATATGGTATGGCATTGTTTGGAGCGCAGTGGGTTGGAATCCCACCAGAGACAGTTTTCATCTGTGTGACTGACGGGTCCCCTAGCCTCAGTTTCCTCATCTGTGAAATTCTACCCGAAGCTCTTTGGCTAGCCATCTTGAAAGGCAAATGGGATATATAATAGAAAGTTTACTGCATCTGAAAACAAAGTAGCAATTCAAAAGAAATACTGAATAGTGCATAAAAAGTAATTTTTAAAAAATGACTAGCTGGAAAACATAATGAAACATTTTAGAGTACATATTTTATGCATAAAAAAACTATTAGACATTTTTTCTCGTAATGTTTTCAACTCAGAAGGGTTCCAAAGTCCCAAAGCGGGCCTTCTAGAGGAACTACTTTCTTCGCTTTAAAAGCGGCTCTGGCACACACATGCGCAGCAGCTCCTTGCGGATGCGGCGCAGAGGCTGCGCGTGGCGGCGCACACATATGGCATCCGAGCGTGCACGTGCTGCCCCCTAACATCCTTGCCAGCGCGGGTCTCCCAACCCCGGGCTGCGCAGCCGCAGCGGCTCTAGATCTGGGGTTGGAGGGTTCCCTATTGGGCGGTGGCGGAGTGATTCGTCCCGGTTGGAGGCACCGCACGACTCAGAGAAGAGTCCTTGAGGAACAGGACGCCAGGGGGCGCTGGGACCCGCTCTTAAACCCTTTCCAGGTAAGGGAAGGTGTTGAGGACGTCCAGGAGGTAGGTGTGGGGCCGGGCAGGGGAGCAGAGAGTCGGGGAGCTGGGGCCGAGCCGGGGGTGGGGGTGGGGGGCCGGTATAAGTCGGGCAGCGGGGCGTGGCTCCGGGAGGAGGGGCACTTGGAAGCTGGGGGGGCCGGGACAGTCCCGGAGGCCGAGGGGGGGAGGGGCCGGGGAAGGGCACGCACAGCTGTGGTAGAGGAGGCCTGGCTGCGACCTGGCACAGACAGGGTGGGCTGGGCGCCCATGGCCACCAGGGAGGCCCCGCCTGCGGAACGGGGCCCCGGGACCTCGGCCACTTTCCCATTTGTTCCCTTCCCCGACCGCCTGGTCATCTGTAAGGGAAATGACTTGTTTATTCCGTTTGGACAAAATTAAATCAGCCCCCAAGCTCAGCGTCCTACTCCCGTGCTAGAATAAAAATACAGAGGAACAGCCATTCAGCACCCACGCTAACGGCCCTTCGTTGCACACTTGCACGGCCGTAAACAGAGTTTGTTGAGGGTGGGGGCGTGTTGATGTGGGGGAGCCTTTAAGGGGGCACACCAGGGCAGGCCTGGAGTTGACTTTTCTTGTAAAGGTTATTATTTGCCACATAGGGTTAAAAGATTGTCTTCTAAAAAGAGCTTCTAGTTTGCGTTTTTGGCTTTTCCCCTAAAATTTCTGGACCGTCAGCTTCCCCGTAATATTTTAAGGGGGTGAGATGATAGGTTTTGTACAGAAAGTCAAACAGTGTGCAGGTGAGCAGTGGGATGCATTGCGGGGATGGGAGAGAGGAGCCCAGGAGAAGTATAGAGAGCTGGAGCTCTCCACTACCAGGGAGTGACCTTTGGTGGGTGGCTTGATCACCTGGTCCTCAGTGATCTGTCTAGTGAGGTCATACTGGATCTAACTTGGGATGGTTTTGAGCTCCTGATTCTGTCATTCTAAGTACCTTAAGGCCCCTTTTAGCTAGATTTTCATCTGGAAAGACCCGAACGGGGCAGTAAAAAGCTTATTAGATTAAAGAAGAAGTGAGAACTACAAGAGAATATTGTCTTGAAAACCCACAGAGAAGAGCATAAAGAAAAGAGGGACCCACAGTATTAAATGTTTCGGAGAGGTCAAAAACTATGGAGTCTGAGAAAAAGCTATTAGCTTTGGCCATCACAAAATCGTTGGTAATTTTGGAGGTGGCATTTTGAGTTGAAAGATGAAGTCTGAAGCCAGACGCCAAAGATAAGAGAGTGAGAGGAAAGGAAGTGGAGGCACCAATTGCAGGTGGCTTTTTTAAGGAGTTTAGCTGCAAAAGGGAGGAGAGATATAGGAAGATAGCTATCAGGGCTGGACTGATGGAGTGAGAGGTTTTTTGAGGATAGAGGAGAGAGACGTAGGGGTGTAGGAACAAGGAAGCCAGTAGTAGAAAGGGAGAGGTTGAAGATTATTGAGAAAGTGGGGATGAAAAAGGGGCCGGTGGGCCGAAAAAGATGGGATGGAATATAAGCACTTATGTGTGTAGAGAGGATTAGCCTTGGCAAGAAGGGCCACCTTCATGTGAGGCAGGTGAAGGAGGAGATGGTGGGGAAGGAATATGAGTGATGTGAGAAGAGAAGGAAGGGTCAACAGGGAGTTCTCATCAAAAGGCTTCAGTCTGAGGGCAGTGGTTAGGCGGAGGCCTGGAAAGTTTGAGGAGGGATGAAAAGGGTTATTAGAAAAGCCAGGATAATATGTGGGATTAGTGAATCAATTGTTGTTCAGCTACTTGTTCGCAATTCTTTGTGGCCCCCACTAGGGTGATTTCTTAGCAAAGATACTGGAGTGATTTGCCATTTGTTTCTCTAGTGGTTAAGGCAAATAGAGGTTAAGTGACTTACCCAGGGTCACAAGCTAGTGAATGTCTGAAGCTGCATTTGATCTTGGGTCTCCCTGCCTCCAGGCCCAGTGTACTATCTGCTGAGCCTTCTAGCTAGCTCCAGTCAGGGTTACGAGTCAGGAGGACCTGAGATCAAGTCTCACCTCACACACTTAACACTCACTAGCTGTGTGACCTTGGGCAAGTCACTTGACCCCAACTGCCTCATCCTGGGTCATCTCCAGTCATCCTGATAAATATCTGGTCACTGGATTCAGATGACTCTGGAGGAGAAGTGAGGCTGGTGACCTGCACAGCCCTCCCTCACTCGGAACAAAGTGAAGTGCAAGTCATGTCATTATTTCTCTTATGGCATGGTCTTCTTCGGTAACGAAGAACTAACACACGCAGTAGCTAGCTCCAGTGAATCAATCGAGGACGATCTCCAGTTGTCTCAATCTACACCTTGCCACTGGTCCCAGAGGGCTCCAAGAGAAAGTGAGGCTGGTGATCTGGCACAGCCCTCCATCACTTAAATACAGTTCACTTACAAGTCATAGTGTCATCTTCCTGATGTCATGGTCCTCTTTGAGAATGAAAGACACAACAACAGCAGATTAAAGAGGTATTACAAGACTACCTTGCCTCAGTAAGGGGTTCACTTGAAATTTTGTAACAGATGTGTAGTGGATCCAGTCGGCATGGTTTTGTGATTTCCTCTTTCAGCCTCTTTCAGCAACACGTGAATAGGAGTGAAGATAAAAGATGGTGGAGTGATCCAAGGCTGGGAAAAGATCAATATGGGGCCAGGGACTTGAGTGTAGAAGATAAGAGTGGAACTGAACTGGTTCATCATGAGGTCAAGGTGAAGGAAGTAAGAGAGTATAGTGAGTGCAGGAACGATGGCCTGAGAAAGAACTGAGGGGGAAGGGATTGGGGGAGTCACAGTATAAGGATGCAGGACTCCATCCTACTGCAGCTTGATTTCACAAGCCTCGCAAGCAGCAAAAGTTGTGTATGCGTATGCAACTGCAGGGACATAACTGTGAGATCAAGCATCAATGCCTTCTTGTGAACCCAGCTGGGCAGAATATCCCCTAAGTAAGTTGTATAGAATTCGATATCATGAAGACAGGGCAATGGGTCGTAAAAGTTAAATGTTGTAAGGGTTGTAAAAGTTATCCATTGTATTGTATTCTGTGTGCTCTCCCAGGAAATGTATGTTTGCGTGTCCTTATCTTGGGATGTAACCATGTTGTCAATTTCTAAGCAAAAGTTGACTCCTGAAGGGGCTGGGGGCAGTTGCTGGTGGTTCCTGAGCCTGCCCAGGCTATGCCTTGAATAGTTTGGTGTCTGTGTGCTCTCTTCTATTCCCCCATGCTCTCCTGCCCCCTTACCTCGGGATGCAGCATAAGGATAGGATTAGGGTTGCAAAGCAGAGGGAAAGGCAAAATAACCACAGACTATGGTCAGATAAAGGAATTTCAGAGTTGATGAACATGGCGGTGGAATCCTAGTGAGTGATGGCAAGATAAGGGTATGACCATCTCTGTATAGCCGAGGTAGGGTGGAGGAGTAGGTAAGTCATGGGCAAAGAATAGGATTTAGGGACTGAGAAGGTAGGATGTTTGGGGAGTTACCAATATGTGTCTTGAAGAACCCTAGGATGAGGCCAGAAGTTGGGGAGGAGAGAATAGATTAAGGTAGATAAGCACTTAACTCATGTCCTGGAGGTGTATAGAAGCCCTTACCAGCATCTTGATTGGGTAATTAGTAAGAATTAAATGAACCTCAGTAAACATTGACCAGGTGCATGCCTACTGTGTACCAGACCCTGTACTAAGTGCTACGTACGGATACAAAGAAAGACAAGAAAAAGTTCCTGCCCCCAAGGAACTTACAGTCTATTGGAGAGACAACATATAAACACATGCACATATGCTACACGCAAGATATATTGGAAATAATAGGGGGAAGGACTAGGATTAAAGGAGATTGAAAAGAGGCTACTGACTGATGGAGGCAGTGAAAGCTTGGAAGTGCCCATGGTGAGGAGAAAGTGTTCAGACTCCCTGGCTTCATCTCCAAGCAGGGTCATGGGTGAAAATGCAGCCAATTCTGGAAAAGGTGGTGGTTTAGGTGCATTGTGTCATCAGAATGGGGCCAGATCTCAGTGAGTGCAAGATGGAAGGAATGAGAAAGGAAAGGGTTTAAGATAAAAGCAGATTTGTTCCTCATGGAAGAGGCATTCCAGAGAACACGGTGAACGGGGTTGGATAGACCTGGAGTGGTGCCTTGATAGTGAATGAGGAAGTGAATGGGTGAATGGGGATGAGAAAAGGAAGTGGGGCAGCTGATAACAAAGAATGGGGTTTGTACAGAGACACTCACTCAGGTGTCAGTCATTACGATGACAGAGTGTGGTGGGGGTGGTGAGGAATGGGTTCTGGTGGCTTATCTTAATGGAAGGAGGGGTGGAACAGGCTGGAGAGTGAGCCTATAGCAAAAACCAATCAGGCTGGGCATTGTTGGGATATGGAGGTTTCAGGCAGGGACTCACTAAAGATTGATTGTGTGCTCATCCTTCATTGCGGAAGAAGACTATGCCATCAGGGAAATGATGCCATGTCTTGCACTTGACTTTGTTTTGAGGGAGGGCTGTGTAGGTCGCCAGCCTCACTTCTCTTCCAGAGTCGTCTGAGTCCAGTGACCAGATATTCGTTGTGATGACTGGCGATGACCCAGGATTAGGCAACTGGGGTTCAGTGACTTGCCCCAAGTCACACAGCTATCAAGTGTCAAGTGTCTAAGGTGAGATTTGAACTCAGGTCCTCCTGACTCCTGCGCTGGTGCTCTATCCATTTTACCACCTAGCTGCCCTTAATCATCGAGTAGAGTTGGGGTAGTATGGAAGATAGTAGAGTGAAAAGGGAGTGATCAGGGCTACCAGGTTCACCAGTTTGGAGTAGGAACAGTTTGTAAATTTCCTTAGAGAACCCAGTTGATTTTCTTCTTAGAATTTAAGTTGATTGTCAAAAGAGGAGGGTTTTTTTCTTTTCTTTTTTTTTTTTTTTTTTTGCAAATTCCCTTCATTCATGCCTGTAATCATGTTTCTGTAACTGCTTGTCACTTTTCTCGATGTGAGGTGAAATCTTTGCATTTTGATTTGTTTGCTTTTTTGGTCATTTGAAACAGTCTTTTGTATAATTTTTGTTCAAGAATTTATCATTCTTTTAAGAATTGTTTGTATCATTTTGACCACATAACAACTGGGGAATGACTTTGGTTTTTTGTGTTTTTCATATATCTTGGATATTGAGATTCTCATTTTCATTTATTTTTATTGCTTATCAGAGAAATTTGATGAAAAAATTTTCTCTCCAGTTATCTTAGCCTATTTTTATTCATATTGTTTGTGCAAAAGCAGTACTAGAAAGCATGCAATGTCATGTAATCAAAATGATCTATTTAATAATTTTGCTTCCTCTATTTGGTTAATAATCCCCCCCCCATACTTGTGAAAAGTACTTGATAAGATAATCTTGGGTTTTAAAAAAATGGTATTGCTTCTAATATAAAGGACATGTATCCATTTTGAGCCTTTTTGTTGTATATACTATAAGGTGATGGTCTGGATCCAATTTTTGTTAACCTACTTTTCTAGATTTCCCAGCAGCTCTTATAAAATAGGGATTGCTTTCCTGGTACTTTTCACTTTTGACTAATAGCTCTTGGACTCATCGTACTATGCTCTGTTATTTCTGTGCTGCTGAGTTAAACCATTAACGGGACAAATTTTAAAAATAATCAGAAACCATTATTTAAGGTATTTGTATTCTCTCAATTTTGGTGCCCTGAGATAAAACTCAGGTTGCCCTGCTATAGTTAAATCTCTGGAAAGCACACTGAGGCAGTAGGCACATGGCATTAGCCCTTTGACTGGATGGTCAACCCTAAACTATTTCACCTGATTGATGTGTCTAGGACCTTGCCTGTTTCAGAGACATTATCAAACTAGCTTTATTTAGCCTGCTTTTATCTCTCTTCAGTGATTAGGAGACTTCCACTATTGCACCTCTTTTTGATTTTATTGCATTGGTACATTATTTATAAAGAATTAGAACTCAGTAGCCTAAGCTCTCCCTTTCAATAAATTGGTATCACTGAGAGGATCAGCTTACCCAAAAAAAGAGGCATTAAAGAGAGAATTGGTTTATGGACATCTTCTGAATGAACTTGTAGCATTATTTTTGTGACCTTGGAAAAAAATGTCTTTATGCAATCAAGTGAGGCTTCATTTTACATGAGTTTTGAAGATTACAGGCTTTTTTTTTTCTTTAACTTTTTACATTCATTTTCACAAAATTTTGGGTTCCAAATTTTCTCCCCATTTATGCCCTCCCCCCACCCCAATACACCAAGCATTGTAATTTTCCCTATCCCCAATCTTCCCTCTCTTCTATCATCCCTCCCTTCTCTTGTCCCCATCTTCTCTTTTGTCCTGTAGGGCCAGATGACTTTCTATTCCCCTTGAACTGTATTTCTTATTTCCTAGTAGCAAGAACAATACTCAACATTTTTTCCTAAAACTTTGAGTTCCAAATTCTCCCCATCCCTCCCTCCCCACCCATTCCCTTTGGGAAGGTAGGCCATTCAATATAGGCCCTATCTGTGTAGTTTTGCAAATGACTTCGATAATAGTCGTGTTGTATAAGACTAACTGTATTTCCTTCCATCCTATTCTGCCCCCCATTGTTTCTGTTCTGTCTTTTGATCCTGTCCCTCCCCAAGAGTGTTGAGCTGAAATTGCTCCCTTCTTCCATTACCCTCCCTTCGATCATGCCTCCCTCCCTGCTTCTCTCCTTCTTCCCCATTTTTCTGTACTGTAAGATAGGTTTTCATACCAAAATGAGTGTGTATTTTACTCCTTCCTTTAGTTGAATGGGATGAGGGTAAACTTCATGTTTTTTTCTCAGCTCTCCTCTTTTTCCCTCCACTAAAAAGTCTCCTGCTTGCCTCTTGAATGAGAGATAATTTGCCCCATTCCATTTCACCCTCTCTCCTCCTGCTACATTTCTCTCTCACCATTTACCTAAATTTCTTTTAAGATATGGTCCCATCCTATTCAATTCATTCTGTGCTCCCTGTCTCTGTCTGTGCATGCTTGTGTGTATGTGTGTGTGTGCATGCATGTACATGTGTGTGTATGCGTGTGTGGTTGTGTACATCTGTGTGTGGTCCCACCAACTACCCAGATACTGAAACGTTTTAAGAGTTAAAAATATTGTCTTTCCATGTAGGAATGTAAACAGTTCACCTTTGGTAAATCCCTTATGACTTCCCTTTGCTTTTTACTATTTCATGCTTCTTCTCATTCTTGTTCTTGAAAGTCAAATTTTCTTTTCAGCTCTGGTCTTTTCATCACGAATGCTTGAAAGTCCTCTGTTTCATTGAAAGACCATATTTTCCCCTGAAGTATTATACTCAGTTTTGCTGGGTAGGTGATTCTTGGTTTGGGTCCTAGTTCCTTTGACTTCTGGAATATCCTATTCCACGACCTTCGATCCCTTCATGTAGAAGCTGCTGGATCTTGAGTTATCCTGATTTTATTTCCACAATACTGGAATTGTTTCTTTCTAGATGCTTGCAATATTTTCTCCTTGACCTGGGAACTCTGGAATTTGGCCACAATGTTCCTAGGAGTTTCTCTTTTTGGATCTCTTTCAGGCGGTGATCGATGGATTCCTTCAAGACTTATTTTGCCCTCTGGTTGTAGAAGCTCAGGGCAATTTTCCTCGATAATTTCATGAAAGATGATGTCTAGGCTCTTTTTTTGATCATGACTTTCAGGTAGTCCCATAATTTTTAAATTGTCTCTCCTGGATCTATATTCCAGGTCAGTTGTGTTTTCCATGAGATATTTCACATTCTCTTCCATTTTTTCATTCTTTTGATTTGTTTTATGATTTCTTGGTTTCTCAGAAAGTCATTAGACTCCATCTGTTCCATTCTAATTTTGAGAGAACTATTTTCTTCAGTGAGCTTTTGAACCTCTTTTTCCATTTGGCTAATTTTGCTTTTGAAAGCATTTTTCTCCTCATTGGCTTTTTGAACCTCTTTTGCCAATTGAGTGAGCCTATTTTTCAAGGTGTTATTTTCTTCAGCATTTTTTTGTGTCTCCTTTACCAAGGTATTGACCCGTTTTTCATGCTTTTCTTGCATCTCTCTCATTTCTCTTCCCAGTTTTTCCTCCACCTGTCTAACTCGATTTTCACAATCCTTTTTGAGGTCTTCCGTGGCTTGAGCCCACCGGACGTCCACCTGGGATGCCTGGGATACAGAGACCCCGACCTCCACGTCTTTCCCTGATGGTAAGAATAGTTCCTCCTCAACAGAATTGAAGGGCGGGAACATCTGTACCCCCTCAAAGTAGCTCTCTATAGTCTTATTTTTCTTCCGTTTTCTGGGCATTTTCCCAGCCAGTTACTTGACTTCTGAGATTCCTGTCCACTCCCGCCTAGATCAGCCCAGCTAGTGCTTGGGGTCTGAGATTCAAATGGGCTTTCCACGGCAGGCAGGGCTGCTATTCAGTGTGAGCTTAAGTTCTGGTGCTGGGGTGGGGGCAGGGCCGCCTCCCAGGCTTAGTTCCCTCAGGGGCTTTATGCAGAGACCTTCAGTAATGGAGCGCCTGGGGGCAGGGCCACCTCCCAGGCTCAGTTCCCTCAGGGGCTTTATGCAGAGACCTTCAGTCATGGAGCTCCTTTTTGTTCGGGGAGTTCCGGGCCACCGCCACTGCCTATGTCGCTGCCTCTGCCGCTCCCTCCGCCGCTGCCTCCCGAGGGGGCCTGAGCCATGGAGACACCCCGCTCCCCTCTCAGCCAGCCCAGACGTCTCTCTTACTGACCTGTAGCGTCTGTGGGCGGAGGTACCTTCCCAGCCGCCAGAGGTTCTGTCCCTGAAGCCTGCTCGGATACGCTCCTCTGGGTGCAGCCAGGGCAGCACAAGGGTGGGCTCCGCATTCCGCGGTGCCACGGACCCCTGGGGACGGCTTTCCAGGGCTCTTTGGAACAGAAATCTTTTCCACTGTGATTCTGCGCACCTTGTAGTGCTCCAGAATTTGTGGGGAGTTCTTCTTGCAGGAAATATATGGACTGTGGAATCGGAGCTAGCATATGTGAGTCTTTCTACTCCACCATCTTGGCTCCACCCCCTCCCTCCCCCCCCATCTTTCTCATAGAAAAGATTTGAGCGATGGAGTGAACTTGGAAAAAACACGGGCTCAGGGCCCGGGAAAGTCCAGGGCCCCGGGGAATCTGGCCCCTTGACCTATCGGCGTCTTCCAGAGGCAAGCTGCCCTGGAATGGAGGAAGAAAGGAAACTGGCCTTTACAGAGCACCTGCTGTGTGCACCAGGTCCTGGCCCGATCACTTTGGAAGCAGACAATGTGGCTCGAGTTTTCTGGTGATGTTGCAGCCTGGAAGGATCAGCCTCATTGCATAGAGGAGGAGATGCAGGCAGGGGTCCGAGGACTGAGTCCAGTCTTGGGCCTCCCTTCCCCTCGAGCCCAGCCCCAGGACAGTCCAGGGAGCTTCACAATCTTCAGCGGGTCCTCACAACCTGGCTGCAGGAATATTTGCAACCCTGGCCCTTGGCTTCCAGAGGCCCCGCCCCCTTCTCCTCTCCCTCTGGAGCTATCAGGGCAGATGCCCCAAGTGGCGCAGCCACTCTCAAGGGAGGCCCGTCATGGTAAGAGAGGGGTCTTGGGTTCTGCGGGGCAGGACTGGGGTTTAGAGAGGAATCCTTTTGTGGGCATGAGGCCCCTCAAACTCTGAGCTGTCAGGAGCCCTTGGGTCGCATCCTTGGTCCCTGCTCCTTCTAGGAGGGACCAGGGACTACTAGGGGCACATCTTGGCTCCTCCCTCTGTCTCAGGAGGGAAGAGATCCCCTGACTCCTTAGGTCTCCTTTCATAACATGCTACCACTTGCCGTTCAGGTCGTGGTGTCTGAGACACATCCAGGTCTAAGGGCACCCTAGCCACAGGGCTCACTCAAACACTTTGGCGTCCCTACTGGTCCAGGCTAAGGGGATCTTTCAGATCTTTCAGGTCTCTTGCAAAGTGACTTGGGCCAGCTGAATGATGGCATAGTGACAGAGAGGCAAGGTAGGAGAGGAGAGCCAGCTGAGTGGGTGAGCTCCAAGAGACAAGGCCTGTCCCCTTGTCTTCTCCCCTTGCCCATGATTCCCTCTCCCTGGCTTAGAAATCATGGGTAAGAAATCTCCCCATACTGCCCTGCAAGGCTGCTCTGGCTGCACCATTCAGTGCCATGATGCAGATGTGTCCCTGGGAACTGCCAAGGTCTATGTTCCAGAACATGGAAGTTTTAAGTCCACATCACCGCAAAACCAGTCCTTGTACCACCCAGCAACTGAGTTGTGCTATTGTCTTGCAGATTCTCTGTGCCTCAGCTGATCGATGGGCCTCACTGTGACATGATGAATCTCTCTGTTAAATATTTTACTCAGTGCACATTGAGGGTGATGGGACGGAGGGTCCTTGCCCTCTATAAGGGATGAGTTCCTCCGGGCACTTGGGAAAATTACCCTTTCCCAACTCGGAGCTACAGCAGATGCGTTTTGGAAGATCTGACTCATTCTGAGAAGGACAATGTCTCACTTTGGTGAATTCTCTTAAGACCCCAGAATCCTCTGCCCCTCAGTCCACATCCTGACCATACCAGGCTGCCCCCACTGTTCCCTCTTCACTTGATGCCCAGACTAATGCCCTCACTGTCATCTCACTGACTTCCAGGAAGAATGCCCAGGAGGAGATGCTCACCTAGGACGGAACTGTGCACAGTTCTGTAGCCTGTCTGGGGTTCCTTCTGTGTTTTCTGGACCTTGGCAAGGGCTGTCCATCCTCATCCCCAGACTCAGTGGGAGCCAGGATCCTCTCTGCCGTGAGCCACCCTGGGCGCAAATTGTAATCACAATGACAGTAACTATAACGAGAAGCTGCAGCAGCCCCTGCTAGGGGCCTCCTTGATAGCTTTTCTGTGACATTTCAAGATGGCCATGCCAGTTTTGCACAGGTGTTATCACATTTGAGCCTCCCACAATACCTTAGAGGCTGGTGCTGTTAGCATCTGCACTGTGCAGAGGAGGAAACAGTGGCTTAGTCCTGGTGACTTTCCCAGTCATTTACCAGATGCTGGCCAGCATCTTAGGCAGGATCAGAAATTGGTGTTTCCTGCCTGCCAGACCCAGTGCTCTACCCATGATGCTACCTAGTCCTCTCTGGTGGTTGACTGCCTCTGATCCCAGGACAGTCACAGAACCTGAGAGTCCAGGCAGTAGCCTCTGAGAACCATTCATTTCACCTGGAATAATCTCCCATCTACTTCCCTCTTCCCTCCCACACACACACACCCTGCCTTTACAATACTCTCAATATGTAAGCTGTATCAAGCCTTGGATTAAAGACAGAATTCTGAATGAAAAACCCACTGGGCCAAGTCAGCCCTTGCCCCTGTAGGGGAGCTTTCAGTGCTGGGCAAATATGCCTGTCATCGTCATTGCTGCCTGGTAGCCTTGAATGGATCCCTTCCCAACTCTGGACTTCTAGGTGTCCTGTCAAATGCCTCCAGGTGTGTCCAGTAGACTCCCTGGGACCCAACGTGTCTTGTTGGCCCCCAGTGCAGCTTCCGGTCTCCAGGCCTGGCTCTCTCTCCTGGCTGTCTTCAGCCCAAATCAGTCTAATGTCTCCTTCCCAGGCCAGCCTTGCAGATACTTGTCCACCCCTCTCAGGTCTCCAGCCTCAGTCCTTGCTTTCTCAGGTGACTCGGCCTAGCCCATAGGCCATTATGCTCTCCAGTTCCAGGCCTGCCATATCCACACTTATCAAGTCCCTCCCCTGTAGTGACATAAACTACTAGCCTACCCAAAGTCCCGGGGTCCAGGCTCTCCTGTGTAAGCCGCAGAGGACACAGACCCTGTTATAAACAAGTATGTCCAAATGCCTGGTTCAGGACATCAGGAAAGGTCTGGAAGAGCAGGCACACCTCCTTCCCCTGCCCCTGCTGGAGAGTCTCCATCAATCTTCAGACAGCCCAGAGGAGGGGGCTTGGCAGTACCTGTCCTGCCTCACTTAACACTCTTCACCCACTACCACGGAACCCAAGGAACCCTGCCAAACCTCTTCATCTTAAAAGAACAGCTATCCAACTCTGCTGCCCAGAGCTTGTCCCTGAAAGGCTGTGGCCCTAGGACTTCATCTGACCTTCCAGCCCATGCAGGTCTTGGGGGACAAGGATTTTTCATCCACTGTGGGCCCTGGTCCTCCTCATATCCTGGAATCTCTCTGTCTCTGTCTAGACATCTGTGTTGTCTGAATGTCTCTTTCCCCTGCCCTCTTTTTCTGTCTCTGTCAATAAATATTGAAGCAGCTACTCTGGTTCAGGCCCTAGGCTCTCTACTCTCACCCATTACTTCTCAAGGTTTCCCTCTTTCCCTCAGTCTCTCTTCATCTTGCTCCTACATACAGGACCCTCCCTCTCTTCTCCCTTCCTCTCCTACTTTTTCCCCCTTTCTCTGTATTCCAGTTTTCCTACCTATGACTGTCTCCTTTCCCTCTGTCTCTCTTATCTCTCTCCTTCTGTGTCTCTGTCTCTCTCCCATCTCTCTCACTCTCTTGCCCCTGCATATGGGCCCCTCTCTTCCACCCCCAGGTGCTTCTCTCCCTGATTCCCCCTCCCCCTGCTCTCATTTTGCCTGTTCTAACCCTGTTTTTGTCCCTGTGTCTACCTTTGTCTGTCTTTCTCTCCTCTCTCTGTCTCATAAATCTGTCCTTTTCTGTCTCTGTCTCCCTCTGTTTTCCTTTTGCTCCTTGCCAGGAGGCCCTGACCCCAGGCCTCTCGCAACCTGTCCCCTCTCTCCCCCATTCAGTTGCTCCTCTCTTCCTTTTGATGTCTTTCCCCAGCATGGTCACAAAACCTTGTGTGAAGGGCATGATGAGTTTTCCCACCAGGGCCCCTCCACTGACTCTAGCCTCTGCCCCTGCGTCTTTTGGCATTTGCCAATCTGGGCACATTGGATAAAACTCATCTGCTCAATCTTTCCACCTGGATCTCTCCTTGCGCAATTGAATATCTTGCTGACCTGCCTCTGTCTTGGGACTGCTGAGTGAAAAATGGAGCTAGGCTGAGACACCCTTGATCAGCAGCCCTGCAGCTTTTCTGTCCACATCCCGCGGTGGAGAGTGATAGCATCTGTCAGAATGATGGCACCTAGTATCCCAAGAGTTATCCACCTTTGCTCCCTATTTACTGTCTTCTCCCAGGCCCCCTTCCATGGATTGGGTCTTTCACGTCTAGTGCCCCCGTGATCCCTGGAGCCTTCCCTGATCTTCCAGGGGATTAGCACTCTTTCCACTCCCAAAAATCTGCACATCTTACTTTCCTACTTGAGCCCAGCTTGGCATCAAGAACCACACGACCAAGGACAGAGTTAGCAAGCCTGTGCTTTGAGGTTTACTGAGAATTCTCCATTCAGAGTCATGGACAGAGAGGCTTCTGGGGCCTGGGGATGGGAAGGGAAACCCTGCAGACTGAGTGGAACAGAGGAGGACTTACCACGTACTTTCCTCTTGATTTCTTTTTCAGGTTAGATTCCTAATTGGGTGAAAGGTAACCAGGAACTGCCCCAGGTTTGCTCTCCTCAGGTGCACTGTGTTGTGAAATGGAAATTCTAAGTCTTCGGGCTTCCCTCACCCCCACTCCCAATGAGGCTCCCAAAGGAAAGGAGAAACCTCCCTTCCCCGATCCCTACCTCTTGCTTTCATGTGCAGCCAGTGTAGACTCTACCAAAGTAGACATCACTCTCCAGAAGTTCCTCCCACACTTGAAAAAGGTGGCACAGGGCACATTAACACAAAGAACAGGATGCCCCAAGGTTCTGTCACCTTTGGACTCAATAACTTTTTCCAGGGAACGCTGGTCTCAGTTTGGGTCCTCTTGCGGCACCAAGCTCTTTACCACTGGGCAGTATTTGAGACAAGCACATGAAAAGCTGTCGAGTCCCCTGCCCTGTACCCCTCCCTGCCTTGTTCTCATACTCAGCTGTCCAGTGAGTACCCCAGGTATAGAAACATACACTCATAGAATGTAACGTCTCCCAGAAGCTGCCTCCATGATGCTTTCCTCTTTCGAAGTTAGGTGCTGCCAGACTCCAGGTAAAAAAACTGTCAGAAGATGAGGATTAGCAAGGGAGGTTCCAATCCTCTTTTTAATCACACCATAATTTAGGAGAGGATTCCAAACTGACGACTTAAATGATGTCTGGTTTGAATTAACTGTGTGACACCATGAGAAATTGTCCAATCATTTCCTGGGACATTGGGGCCTGAGTCTTGGGATAGGTAGATAACAGAGATAAGGAGCTCAGAGTTGGACTTGAGAAGATTTTCCATGTCTATTTATATTCAGCATCCGAAGAGACTTCCTTTTCCCTCTCCTTCCCTTTCTTTTCCTTTCCTTTTCTCTCTTTCTCTCCTCCTGTTCTCTCCTTCCTTTCTTCTCTGCTCTCAGCCTGGTGCCATAGAACTCACCTGTCGGCCTTCCAGGTTGTCTTGGGCTGCAAGTCCTTTTCACTCCACCATTTTGTGGCTTCTGTTGCTCTAGAATTGTTTAGAGTCATTTTTACAGTTTTTTATGGTCTGTGGAGGGAGAGCTAGAGGAGGTCCATCCTTCTCCTCTGCCATCTCGCCTTTCTTCTCCTTTCTTTCCCCCTTTCTTTTTTTCCTTTCGTTTCTCCTGAGTTTTTATGAAATTTCTTTTTACTTTCAGTTCTAAATTTTCTCTTTCCTGCTTCCCTGACCATGGAGCAGAAAGGACAAAGAATGGCCTTTACAAAGACAAATAATTATGCAAAACAAATTACTTTTCAAGGGAGTGTGATTGTAAAGACAAGTGTCTACTACTCTCATGGACTGTGCTCTGGGCTGTAAGGGACCCCAATTACTCTTTTCTTCCCTGGAGTTGTGAGGAGTGTCTTGCCTTGACTGCTGCTGCAAACTCTGCTATAGCAGTGATTCTACTCACCCTGGGATGGCCACCCAGACCTGCAGTCTGGCTCTGACTGTGAAAAAAAGCAACAGAGTCCTGCCTCAGAGTTAGTAAAGGGACCCCTGGAATGTCCTTTCCAGCCCCTTTCCACCTGTGGGCTAAGAGCTTTAGAAGCTGCTGATGCTGCTGCTGAATCAGTGACTCTCAAGGGCGCTCCTGGCTCTCTTGGCTCAAGGCTGTGCTGGTGCAGACTGCACTGGACTGTGCTCCTCTCTCATCCTTCTCTCAAAGGCCTTGTCCTTCTAGGTTTTGGGGGCTATAAAATTGTTATATGCTCCTTTTTTCTGTGGGTTCAGCTGCGCTAGTTATTTTTAGAGTCATTAAAGATATTTGGAGGGTTATGGGGGAGAACTCAGGAAAGTCCATCCCTTTATTCTGCCATCTTGGCTTTGCCTTCTATTTATACTTTTTTTTCTGCTTTAGTTAGTGAGGTACTGATGCCCTAATGCATGGTCAGTTTTGGTCAGGGTGCCATACAGAACTGAGTGAAAGGTACATTCTTTCCTATTTCCACTCCCTATTCTCTAGTAGTCTGTTGTACCTGACTTTTGTAAAATTCTTTTGATCTTTCTAGTATTCTTTTCTTATTTATATTATGGTAGCATCTATCTATATCTAAGAACTGGTATGGTTTTATTATTTGATTCCTCTTGCAGTGCATTTAATGGAAGTCGTATTAACTGACGAATTCAGATTCTATCGTGTTTTGGGCATAAATATTTAGTCTTGATTTTACCTGATGCTCTATGTTGCCATTCAGAAAAAGGTAGCTCCCTTGATCATCTCTTTTAATGACACCCATTTTTGTCTTTTCTTTTGTCTGAGATGCTGGTTCCTGCTCCAATCCCTTCCTTTATTCAGTGTGTGTCTTTCTACTTCAAGTGTTTCTTTCATAGAGAAAATAAAAAAGCCAAAACCCCCAAACCACACTGTAGGATTCCGGTTTTTCATACACTCTGCAAAGAGCATGGCTTTAATGGGGGAGTTCAAGCCATACAGATTCACTTAGGATGACTCAATCTGCATCTCTCTCCTGCCTAATTTCTCCTCAAGCAGACTTTAACTGATCGACCCTTAAGAAAGGCGATGGAGGGGGAGGGGAGGCAGGTCGACCATCCCCAAAGTATACCCTGGACACCTTTAACGAACATTCCTCCCAGGACGAGGGGGAGACTCAGGTTCTGATCTTTCCCGTGGAAAACATTCGAGAGATGCAGTGAATTTGGAAAAAGCACTAGCTCGGGACCAGGAAAGCCGAGGGCCCAGGGGGTCTGGCCCCTGGATCTGTCTGGGTCTTCCAGAGGCAAGCTGCCCTGAAATGGAGGAAGGAAGGAAACTGGCCTTAATTGAGCACCTGCTGTGTGCACCAGGTCCTGGCCAGATCTCTTTGGAAGCAGACAATGTGGCTGGCACTTGCCGGTGATACTGCAGCCAGGAAGGATCAGCCTCATTGCATAGAGAACACATGCAGGCAGGGGTCTGTCTTGGGCCACCCTTCGCAGCAGGACAGCCCGAAGAGCTTCACAATCTTCAGCGGGTCCTGACAGCCTGGCTGCAGGCATCTTTGCAACCCTGGCCCTTGGCTTCCGGAGGCCCCGCCCCCTTCTCCTCTCCCTCTGGCGATCTCAGGGGCAGATGCCCAAGGAGGCGCACCCACTCTCAAGGGAGGGCCCGTCATGCGTAGAGGGTGGTCTCAGCTTCTGCGTGGCGGGTCTGAGGTTTAGAGGGTATTCCCATTCTGGGCATGAAGTCCCTCAACTTCTGAGCTGTCAGGAGCCCTTGGGGAGCGCCCTTGGTCCCTTCTCCTCGGCGGGACCAGGAACTCCTCGGGGATCGTCTTGGCTCCTCCCTCCGTCTGGGGAGGGATAAGGTTCCCTGACCCCTGAGTTCTCCTTTTATAGCGCGCTACCACTTGACGTTCAGGTCTTTTTGTCTCGGGGACATCCAGGCCTAAGGGCCCCCTAACCACAGGGCTCACTCAAACGCCTTGTGCTCCACATCCCTCCCGTGATCAGGGAGTACCAAGTGCCTTTCCCCCTTCTCTACACACCTCTACTCCTATCCATCCGATGTATGCATCCCCCTTGCCACTGGGGCACATATACCTCCACCCCGTGGCACTCCCGTTGCCCATTGGCAGGTTCGGACCACCTACGAGGGGTGCCAAGCCTGGTGTATGCCCAAGGGGACCAGCTATGGGAGGGACACATGTCCCATCCAGGTCAGTAAGGAGGAGGCAGCGCCCCCACCACTATTCTCTCGCCTTCCCATCTCCACTGAGACGTCCCTTTCCTTGCCAAGGGACTGCCCACTTTCACACTGCCAACGACTGCCCTACTGATGCTGAGCGCGGGAGGGATGGCCATGAGAACGGTAATAGGGACCCGCACCCAGCAGACGCTTCGTAAGTGCGTAAAGAATGACCACCTGACAGCTGTCAGATGAATGAAACTGTTATTTCCTGACCACTGTGCGCCCGGAATTAGGACACCTCAAGGGAAGCTGAGACCAGGAGCAGGGAGAAATGCCAGGAAACCCAACCTGGCAGCAGCAGTACCACCAGAAGCAGCAGCAGCCAGCCAAGGTCCGGAGAATGTAGTCAGGATTACAGGTCAGGCCAGTTCCCTTGGTGGGCAGGCCTGTAGAGTCAGATCCTCAGGGAGTTTCTCCTCACACGACACCGCTAATGTAGAGGCAAGAACAAGCGGGGGGGGGGGGGGGAAGCAGGAAAATATTGTGGCTGGACTCCTGTTGGGAGGGAAGAGCTTTTCCGACTTGGGGGACGAATACCTCAACTAGCCTGGGCTCCTAAAGGTGGGGATAGGTGGCTGACGGCACCCCATTCGCAGACTTTCACTGGGGACTAGCCCTACTGGAGTACAGATTGGACGTTTTCTGAATGGGAATCCAAGGGGCCAATAACCTACCAAGATAGCAATCCTCTCCTCCATCTCCTTCCATCCAACTCCACGCCCTTTCAAAGACTAAAGTTTTCCAGGACCCAGGATTGATTCCTTCCATTGCAAACATGCATTCTCATTAATGCTTTCAGAATTTTCCCACCAACCTTGCCAGATGACCTGCGGATTGCGTGCCAAACCCTCGGGTTGAGTCCATACTCGGTCACTGGGCGCGTGGATCTGGAAGTCTAGGCAGGGAAGGAGAGGGCCTGCGGTGCTCTGTAGATCTGGTTGTGTCATGTAGTGGGGCAGGTTTATGGCGACCTGACCTTGAATCCCCCCACTTCCCGGGGTTCCTGGATCATGTCCCTTCCAACTCCGGTTCACACACAACTGAACGAATGGGGTTGTTGAACAGGTGCGGCCCTAAGTCTTTATTAAGCACCTACCTACTCTCTGCAAGGCAAGTGCTAAACGGGGGGGAATACAAAGACCAAAGGCAGTCTGTGCCTTAGAGGGGGTCTGGTCCAATGGGAGGCAAACCACCTACAGGTAGCAGAATTGAGCAAGAATGGAGAGAAGGTACCAGAATGAAGAGAGAATGGGAAAGCTTTCCTGGAAGAAAGTGGGATTTCAGAGGAGACTTGAGGGGAGCCAGGGAAGCCAGGAGGCAGGGGGGAAAGGGGGAGCAGAGAGGTGACCTCTCTCCTTCCACACAGGCCCTGTTGGAAGGAGGTGAGAATCAGTACTTGGGGGGAGGCCAGGGTGAAGACTGGAAAGGGCAGGAGGGGGATGTGGAGAAGGGTTGTAAATACCAAAGGGGATTTGGGCTTTGGGCCAGGAGGAAATAGGAAGGGACTGGATTGGGGTTGGGGGGGAGGGAAGAGGTTATCTCTAATTTGGACCTGAGCTTTTGGAAAAGTGCTTTAGTAGCTGGAAGGAGGATGGAATGGAGTGGAGAGAGATGTGTGGCAGGCAGAGATGCCAAAAGGCCAGTGTTGGCGGTGGCAGAAGGTGATGAGGTCCATTTTGGAAGTCACTGAGCCCCTAGCAGTTGGAGATATGATGGTGGAGGTCAGCTGCGAGATGGGGCAGGCAGGATGAGTGGAGAGTCATCAGCACATAGACAGTCATTGAATCCATAGGGACTGCCCAGATTGCCAAGAGAAGCTGGTGACTTCTGAGGTCCAGGAGCTGTCCTGAGGATCCAAAAGGGAGGGTGGTCCAAAGGGCTACTTGAGGCCTGCCAGGGAAGATTAGCCCTTCCAGGAAGCCTTAGAAAAGAGGCTCCAGGGACAGTTGAATCCCAAGGTTTTGACCCTGCCATTTTCTGTCCCTCACTCAAAAGGATTCTTCTCCATGGATATCCATCTCATCTTCCAAGAACAGAGCCAGATGGTCACAAAATTGGTTATCCATGGCGGTCCTCCCCCTGCCCCCCCTACCCAGGAGCCTCCCACTAGCCAGGCCAGCTTTTCTGGCCCACCCAAAGATCTGTTCAGCCTTCTGACCTCCTGGGCCCGGGGAGATGTTGGGGACAAGGGGTGTTCTGGTTCCCTTGGAGGACAAGGGTTTAGGATTACTGGAGGGCCAGGAGAGACTCCCTGTGCTCCTGCTGAGCATGGGCAGAAGAAAGTCCTCCCACTAGGGGAAAATCAGCCCATCAGCAACCAACCCCTTCCCACGTCCAGCTCAAGGGTAGTGGGTTGGGGACATTGACCTGAAAGTTTGGTTCAAATTGGTAGACAAACTGAATGCATACTGTTGGTTCCTGTAAAGCTAATGGCTCCATGACAATGGAGCCAGAAAAACTTCTTGAATGCTACATGAAGGACCAGGCTCAAATCTGTTTGAGGACAATCCAACGATGTCTGTGTTTCTCACCTTGATGGACTCTGTATCTGTTTATCTATTCCATGAGAAAGGAATTTCTGAATTGGATAGGTTGTAAATACCATAAGATAACAGAGTTGAGAGTTTCTATTGAAATGATGACCCCTGCAGTATACCTGTGTTTTCTTCAGCCTTAACACACCATGGCATAGTATATGTCCCCAAAATGTGAAGATATGGAAAAAGTCCCAGGATTCAAGGTAGTTTCTCAGATTAAGGGTCTCCTAAAGCAGGCTAAGTCAGCCCTGTCTGTCCTTGAGCTCATTACAGGACGGATTCTCTGAGTTTACTTCAGAGAACAGAGACTGTTAGTTGCAGGCTCTCCTTCTGATTGAAGCACTGGCTATTACCAAAATCCAAAAAAGATATGAAGTGTTACCAGGGGATTAGGAAGGGGCAGAGTAGATAGTCCTGGAGATTTGTGGTACGGCAAAGAGCTCCAGCTGCACTGGGTGTCCAAAGCCCAGAATTTGAATTCTGGTTCTACCAGTAACTGACTGTGGAACTGGGACCAGCGGCTTCCACCCTCTGACCTTCAGCTTTTACTTCTATTCCCAAGGGAGGCTTCCATGGCAATTCTATCTGCTCCCCACGCAGAGGCCTCTTCCAATCAGTCCTGGGCTCTGCAAAACTCAGGTGCTGCCTTAGTGCATGGGGCTATTCCCCGGCCTTCGCCTGGCTTCTAGGCCAGACAGTAATCTCTCCAGGGGCCTTCCCCTGGACACTATTCCAGGCGGTACTCTTGCACGAGGCTCCTCCCGGGCCTTCGCCAGGATAAGGCGGTATCCCTTACCCCCAGACTTCGCTTGGTTATACTTACCCCTTCCCGTGTCTTCGGACGTCTCCGGCCCCTGCCGTGGGGCCGTATGGCCTAGCTGCGCGACAGGGCTATCCCCTCCTCCACGGAGGGAACAATGACTACACACGCACCCAAGGTTGCCAGTGCACTTCACTTTATTGATGGCATCTTCTACATCTCTCTCTATTTCATGGCCTGACCTGCCCTCCCATCTCGTCAAAGAAGGGGGATAACACATACCTGCTCCACAGGTTGGTTAGGAGACTAGAACCTGTTGGGAGGAGACAAGAACTCAGAATGTATAGATGCTTCTGCCCTTGCTGCTCCATCCCTCAGGCCCAGCTGGGATGCAAACGGGAGGGAGAAGCTCAATAGGGTCTCTCCCCCTGTGTAAATTCAACCCAACCTCCGGTCACCTAGGGCATGGGCTGTCCATCACCTGGGTCTCAAGGCTGAGGCCTCTCTAGGCTAGGAGCAGGGAGGGACGGAACAGAATGTAGCCACCGTCCTCCCCAAAAACCTGGTCCTCTCCCTTCCCCTCTCTCATTCAGACAAAATGGTATGTGAAAGGGGCTGTGGGAAATGGACCTCTCCAGGCCTCACCAAGAGGAGCCTGGGAAGTGGGGTAGAAGCAGTCATCAACTGTGGGTATGGAGAAGGTACCAAAAGACTGATTTGGCATCCTAGGCCCCCTCATAGCCCTGCCTTGCGATGCCCTGACAGACACACACCCACCTTCCTCCCTGCCCACCAACACAACCCTGAGAAAGGGAGCTTTGGAGGAAATACCTGTGGGCAGACTTTTGACACTCCAGTCCAGGAGAATTGCTCTTTGCAAGGCATTTTTTGCTATCCAGGGAGGGTGTGCGAGGGTTTGTCACTGATGGTCAAAAGGGTGCTGGTGGCTGCTTGACAAACCTAGTCCATGTTGCCCGGTCTGTCTCCCAAAGGGCGCCAAACAATGCTGCAGGGCAGTGGGGCTCAATGAGTGCTCCCATTTACGGGCAAAGAAGGAATGCAGAAGATCAGAAATGCAGGGAATGTATCTCAGGGAGACCTCCATGCAGGAGGTGAAATGACTGAGATTTCTGGATCTGCCAGTCAACTCCAGTCCTAGCCTGGGAGATAGGACTCTTGGCTGACTGAGCAATCCACTGCTGCTCTTTGCCCTCAGATTCCTGTTCTGTCCAATGAAGTCCAGGAGTGGGGGCACGAAGGGGATGGCTGGTGGCCTCTGAGGCCTGTTCTACTTCACAGTCTGGGGTTGGCACATAGAAATAAGGCAGTAAGATGGGCATGGACCCCAGCCCTTGCTGTATTCTGCAGAGGGATGACTGCAGCATGAGGTCTGAGCCAGAGGGGAGAGATCGGAGGGTAGGTCTTCCTGGTGTGTATTGGAGTACCACCAGGGAGAGTATAAGCACAGGGTGGGGGCCAACCCCTGAAGGGAGACGCAGGGCAAGTCCTGCTGGGTTTGAGGCAGAGCAGCCTGCTTGGAGTCCAGCTCTGCTGCTGAGAGTCGTTTTTGGGCACATCTCCTTCACCTCTGGCCTCTGCTTCCTCTTCTGGCAAATGACAAGGTGCAGAGACCTCATCCTCTGAGGCAACTTCAGAGATGGATAATGACAAGACTGACCCCTAATGTACTTTCTGGACTTTAACCTGGGCTTCTAGGTCCCTGGGAACGTCTTTGTGGGAGCCAGGACAAGAAGGGATCAGGGATCCCCACGGAGGGTAGGAGAGGTAGAAGGACAGGGCAGGGAACTGGGAGTCAGTGAGGGTTTGAAGGAAAGGGAGAGTCAGTCGTGGATGTTCCAGCTGTCCAGGTGGGGCAGGCTGGAAAGGCCACTCACTGGCCTTGGCAATGTGCGAGGCCCTGATGACCCCTGGAGGAGGGAGGGCTGACTGGCAGAGGAAGCAGGTACAGCCACTGTAGAAAGAGTATTGACAAGGCTCTGGCTGTGCTTAAGATGACATGCAGAGGGAACCAGCCTGCTTGGGACTTTCCTCCTCCCCTCAAAGAAGTCAGCCTCTCTAGTGCAGAGGAAAGGCTACTGCTGCACTGGGCAGCTCAGCTGTGTTCTGCCATGTGACCTTGGGCCAGGGCGTTGCACTCTCTAGGGGTTCTCAAGTTCCTCAGCAGACACTGTGGGGCTTGGGCCATATGATCTCGTGGGCCCATCTCTACAGCTGACCAACACTCCTATTCCCTCTCAGTCTCCTGGAGGTCATACTGGAAACTGGGATGAAGAAGTAGATCGTCCTCCATCGGGCGGCTTTCACCCTGTCTTAAATGTGTTTTGGCACAGCTATCCTCAGGTGTCATGAGAAGCACCAGGCAGGAACCCAATTCCTCTCCCATTCCTATTTTTGAGAGTGGCATGAACGAGAAAGCAGGCTGAGGCTGAGACGTGAGCCCCAGAAGATGGAGGGCTTTCACTGTTTGGGAGGAGAGCCCCTGGAGGTGGTGATCAGCCAGGGGCAGTTGAGGGTCAGAAAAGTTCTTACCCGTTCTTTGGCGTGGAGAATGGGCTGTGGGGGCTTTCGGCCAAAGCTGGAATTACCATTGTGTGTCAGGTGTGGTGGACAGGGTGTGCTGGGTCAGGGAAGCTTTGTGATGGATGGGGATAGCTTACATTTGTATAAACCCTACTGTGTGCCAGGCACCATTCCCAATGCTTCACAAACAGGATATCATTGCATGTCACAACCACCCTGGAAGGGAGGTGCAGTTTCTTTTATATATTCGCAGATGGGAAAGTGAGGCAGGCAGAATGGACATGAATTGGACAGCTAGGGAATGTGAAGCTAGGAGTCTTCCTGCGTCCCCATCCCAAGAAGGATAACTTACGACTTCTGATCCTGAAGCAGGAGAAGTCTGTTACCAGAGAAGCTCTGCTCCCTCCTTCCCTGGGTCAGTCACAGCCCTGCCAAAAGCCACTGTACAGGGGATAAAGAAATCAGCTGCTTCTCATGAGGAGCTAGAAGACCTGGAGAGAGGAGTGGGTGTGTGTTTAACAGGGACGTCCTTCTGAAGTTTTCTAAGTACCTTTGTGGAGATGGTGTTGGCACTGTCTTGCCTGACACGTTGGCAGGGCAACAGTGAGGCTCCAGAGACAAGAGGAGGCTAGGAATTTAAGGATGTCACAATGCAGAACCCAGGAGAGTTCTGGGGTTGCCCTGACACAGGGGCCCTACATCAGATCACCCACTCTGGCTGGCAGGCTGGTCTCATTTGTTGCTGTCAGCTCTCGGGCAGGGGAGGGAATGAGCTCCCAGAGGGAGGACGCTGTTCCTTTGGATGCCAAGCCTACACTAAAATCTTCTCAACTGCCCCCTGACGACAGTAGTGAAAGAAGGCATGATGGCAGACCTGATCCACAGCCACCACCAAGGGACCATCCCAGAACCCATCAGGGTCAACAAGATGGCATCCCGGAGACCAGTGATGGACAAAGAAGGGGGAGAAGAAGTCCACCCCCAGTTTTCTATATCAGGGGGGATCAGGCTGTCCCTAACCTGTTGGTCACAATATTAGGTCTTGCAGCAGAAGGCGAAGGAGCCATTCCCACTGTGGAGTTCGATGACAATGAGCCCCAGACCTACTTCGAATATCTTCTAGCAACCATTCGTGGGGTTGGTGAAGGAAGAAGTGGACTGAATGTCCAAGAGGCGCGCTCCCAGGACCTCCTTGACAGTCATCAGGCACGTGGATGGAGGACCTGTACTCGAAGACGTGGTCCCTATCCTGAAAGCAAGCCGTTACATCTGGCAGTAGCAGTGGAGGTCACACCATCAACAGTCACCGATCCTCCCTCCAAAGCTCTCCCTGTGGATCCCCAGAGATCCCCCACCACGAAAAGGTGAGGAAGACCTCACAAACTGCCCTTGCCCCTCTAATCTTCAGATCACCCAGTGGACGTGAAACTGAACAGAAGAGGAGCAGAGGAAGGTCGTTTGTCTCAGATGCCACAAGGGGTCCTTTAATCCCAGCCATGGAAGCCCTGGAGCAGCTCTCCCTTCCTGCTGCTCTGCCCCTCCCCTTTCTGTGCATCTGTACCCTCCCTTCCCCTTGGCCTTCCTTTTGGACCCATCTCTGGCACCTCCACCATCATCCACTTAGCAGGCCACATTAGACACCACAATAACCCTAGGCTCCATGGAACCCGCTCTCACTCATTTCCTCAATCATTGCTCATTGAGGATATATTAAGTGAAATTTTATCGGGTTGTTGCCTTACATTGTTTCCTCTAAAAATAAAAAAAAAAGTAAAAACAGAAAAATAAAGATCTTAGATGGTGAGTTTTTAGTCCTTTCGTCTTCTACTGGGGTCTCCTTCATGGCTTGCTCCCGCCTTCTACCCCTGTCAACACCTCTTTCCTTCCCATATATTCCCAGTCTCTGGGCCCTAGGCCCCTGAGAGGCACCCCCACCAGGCTGCAGGAAAAGAAACCTCCTGGGCTACGCAGCTTGGGACTTCACTGCCCTGGGGCCCTGGTCTACAGTCCCGGCCTGCATATTCCTTTCTGGAACCCTCCTTTCTTTGTGACTCCCACCAAAGCCAAGATGGGCAGGGGGCAGGGAAAAGGGGGGAGTGTGCCTGCCTACCCAGGGCCACAGGCAGTCTCTGAGTTGGCCACCTGACCCGGACTCAAGTACAAACCCAGAGTCAGGCACAGAGTCTGTCTTAGCTGCATGTTGGGGAGGGAGATTCCCATGAGTTTAGATCAGGGTAGCCCAGCAGCAAGGGACTCGTTTCCGAGACAAACTTCTCAGGGCAGGGCAGGCAACTATTCTCCCTGCCTCCAGTCTGGCCCAGAGCCTCAGAGGGGACTCTCTGAGACTGAGAGCTGGGATGTTCCCTGCAGGCCAGAGAATCCAATAACCTCAACTTCCACAGGTGGAAACAAGGGCCCAGGGAGCACAGGGCAATTGCCCAGGGATCCAGAGTCCAAGGCAAACTGGAAGGCAGAGCCTCTAAATGCCAGGCCAGTGTGCTGTCCACACTTCCACAGGGTTAAAGGTGTTTAGGCAGAGAGAGGAGGAAGAAGAGTCTGGATCTGAGGGAGGGTAACAGTGGGATACCCATGCCAGCAGGGTGCAGGTCTGGAAAACAGCCCTGCACCCAGGAGGCTCCGCCCTGACGTCTCCCACCACACATCCTTCCCGCAATAAATCATCCGCAGCCTCATACTTGGGCATGAGCCATCCATGCCAGGGGAGCTGGGAGGCACTGGGGCTGGAAATGGGGAATGGGTTGCCATTGTCTTCTCCTCTCTGGTGCCTACCATGACCTGAGGTGAGCTGAGCAGGCTGCTCAAATTTGAGCAACTCTCCTCAGAGCAAAACCATTTTCATGGAAGTTTCCTTCGATCTGCATCACACGCCATATTGGATCCCCTGGGGATACCTAGCCCTGTCTGCTCTAGAATGCTGAACATTCTGTTCCCATACCTTGTAGCTGCTCCTAGGGATAAAGGGTTTTTTGCTAACCACTGAACCCCCCAGGCTTCAAGAAGATGACTCGAGATAATCAAGGGCAATACACGCTCAGGAAAGTCCTTTCCTCCAGGACTGGCATCGAGAAGTCTCCTCGCTTGAGCTGCTCTCAAGACCTTCAACCTCCAGTAAATACCCTGATAACCAAGGGTGCCCAAAGTGTGTTGGAGATGCTATAGACCCAAGGTACCTACCTGTGAGCCCCTCTGGTGGAGGTCAGACCATTCTCAGAGATAAACATAGACACAGACTGCAGGCCTGAATGGGAAAGTTTCCATGCATGAAAAAAACTGCCAGCTCTGGGGAGCACCTGGCATTGTTTTGGGGGACCCAGAGCCACCCCTGCACTGAGATGTGGCACCCCAGTAGATTTTAGGAGAGACTGCCTAAATGATGCCATTCCTTGACCTAGCAATTCAGTGACCTGGCATTTATGTCTCATTCTAACTTTATTGGAATGGAAGGGCAATCAAGTCTGTCTGTGCAGAGGTTTTCAGTAGCAGTGATTGTGGTTCTGAAGACAGCAAATACAGTCCTCCAGCAGGTGAGGACCTGATTGGGACCTGTCGGGCACCACAGTCCTAGGAGGCAGTGGAGAAGGAGAGCTGGGGAGAATGTCAGCAAGTCTGGAAAGACAGAGAGAGCCGAAGAGGACAAACCCGAAGCCAAGGTAGGTGAGTATTCCTAGTTGTACCCATGAGTAGAAAGGGGGAGAATAAAATCTGGGGCCTAGGGCTGGAGTGGAAAGGCTCTACAAAAAGACAGGGAGGGTAGGGGTGTCCACAGAAGATCGGGGCAGAGCTCATGGACTCTGGGATATGCCAGGATCTTTTGCAGAAAGCACAAAGGGTGGCCAGTACAGGGCCATGGGGCTGTGTGGCTTGGTGAAAGGTGGGCCTACAGTGTGTCTGAGCCCACTGGGCTGCCCCCACTACTCTCTCTTTCTTAAGTGTCCTGCCTGGTGTCCTCAATTCCATCTCACTGATTCCCAGGAAGAAAGTACAGGAGGAGTTGCCCACCCAGCACAAAGCCATCCACAGCTCTGCAGCCTGTCTTGGGTTCCTTCTGTGTTTTCTGGGCCATTACAAGGGTTGTCCATCCTCAGTCCTACACCCAGGGGGACCCAGAATCCTCTCCAGCCCTAGAGCCACCTGGTCCTAAAATTTTAATCACAATGAGGACAGTAATGAGAACAAGAAGCTGCAGCAACCCCTGCTAGGTGCCTCCTTGATAGACTTTCTCTGACATTTCAAGATGGCCATGGCAATTTTGTACAGGTGTTACAGCTTGAGCCTCCCAGAATCCCTTGGAGGTTGGTGCTGTTAGCATATGCGCTGTGCAAAGGAGGAAACTGTGGCTTTGTCTGTTCAAGTGACTTTCCCAGTCATTTTCCAGGTGCTGGTCAGCATCTAAGGCAGTATCAGAACTTGTTGTTTCCTGCCTGCCAGACCCAATGCTCTACCCATGATGTTATCTAGTCCTCTTTGGTGGTTGGCTCCCTCTGGTCCCAGGAGAGTCATAGAACCTGAGAGTCCAGGCAGGAATTTCTGAGAGCCACTCATTTCACATGGAATAATCAAACATTCACCCCCTTCTTCCTTCACCCCCCACACACACCCTGCATTAACAACACACTCTAGATGTAACCTGTATCCAGCTTTGGTTTCAAGCCAGAGGTCTGACCACAAAACCCATGGGGGCCCGAAGGTAGCACTTGAACCTTTGGAGCAGCTCTCAGTGCTGGGCAAATGGGCCCAGCATCAAGTCTTTGCTAGTTTGCTGGCCTTGAATGAATCTCTTCACCATTCTGGACTTCTAGGTGCCCTGTCAGAAGATTCCAGGTGTGTCCAGTAAGCTCTCTGGGACCCCTACAGCATTCAGTCCCCAGGCCTAGCTCTTTCCCCTTGCTGTCTTCAAGCTAAAGCAGTCTATTGTCTCTTTCCCAGGCCAGCCTTGCAGATACAAGGTCATCTCTCTCAGGTCTCCAGCCTCAGCCCTTGCTTCCTCAGGTGACCCACCCTAGCCCATAGGCCATTGTGGTCTTCAGGTTCCATTCTGTCCTTGGCATACTTCTCAATTCCTTCCCCTCCAGTAACATAACATCCTAGACTACCCACAATCCAGGGGTCCAGGCTCCCCTATGTAACCCATAGAGGACACAGACTCTCTTATAAACAAGGATGTCCAATGTCCCACTTCAGGACATCAGGAAAGGCCTGAAATAGGAGGCAGGACCTCGGCTGGGCTTCACAGGCAACTCAGGATTCTAGATGCAGTGTTCCTCCATGGTTACAGCTACCCAAATGCAGGCCAGTGGTCTGCATTGTGTCTGCCCATGTCAGAGGAGGAGACATCAGGACTCATCCTTCCCCTGCCCTTGATGGAAGATATTCACCAATCTTCACACAGCCTAGAGCAGGGGGCTTTGGGGCTGCCTGTCCTGCCCCACTTCCCACTGGCAACTCACTGCCAGGGAGCCCAAGGAGCCCTGCCCAGCCTCCTTACCTTAAAAGGATTGGTTTCCAACTCTACTGCTCTGAGCTTGTCCCTGAGAGGTTGTGGCCCTAGGATTTCTTTTCACAGTCCAGGCCATTCAGGTCTCGGGGGACAGGCATTCTTTCATCCACTGTGGGTCCTGGTACTCCTCACTTCCTGGCACCTCTCCATCTCTGTCTAGAAGTCTGTGTTGTCTGGCTATCTGTCTCCTTCCCCCACCATCCTCTCCCCTGTTTCTGTCTCTGTCAATAAGTATTGAAACATTGACTCTGTGTCAGGCCATAGGTTGTCTCTCCTCCTACCAATTCCCTCTCAATGTCTCCCTTCCCCACCTCCCTCCATCTTGCTCCCACCTACAGAAACTTCCCTCTCCTCTCCCTTCCTCTCCTACTCTCTCCCCCTCTCTCTGTATTTCAGTCTTCCTGTCTCTGATGGTCTCCTTTCCCCCTGTCTCTCATATCTCTCTCCTTCTTGGTCTCTCTCTGTCTCCCACCTCTCTGACTCCCTTGCCCCTGCCTGTGGGCCCTCTTCCCCCTGCTCTCCCTTTGCCTTTTTTGTCCCTGTTTCTGCCCCACTGTCTATCTTTGTGTGTCTCTCTTCCCTCTCCATCTCTCATATCTCTGTCCTTCTCTGTCTCCTCTCCTTTTGATCCATTTCAGGAGCCCATAACTCTAGGCCTCTCCCAACCTCTCCCCATATCTCCCATTTAATTGCTTCTCTCTCTCTTCTAATATCTTTTCCCACCTTGGTCTCAAAACCAGGCGTAAAGGACATGACTAGTTTTCACACTGGAGCACTTCCCCTGGCTGTAGCCTCAGCCCCTGTCTCTTGTGACATTTGCCAATCTGGGCACATTGGATAAAAGTCATCTACTCAGTCTTTCATCGTTGACCCCTGATTGGCCAACTGAATGTGGAGATGTTGAGATTTCACCTTCATATATTCTGTGGCCTTGAGTGAAGGGTTTACGGCCATCAGATTCATTTTGATTCTAAGTTCATATAAGGGATACTGTTGCAGGCTTCTGCGGTTTTGTGCAGCACTTTTCAGAGAAAAATGGAAGAAATCAGGTAGTTTTCAGTTCTTCCAAGGTGTTGTGATTGTAAGAAGTGTGTACTGCTGTCATGGACTGGGCTCTGGTCTGTAAGTAACCACAAGCACTCTTTTTTTCCCTCGGACTGGGAGGAGTTTGTTGCCTTGACTGCTGCTGCAAACTCTGCTAAGCCAGTGCTCTTGTTCACCCTGGGATGGCCACCCAGGACAGCAATATGACTCTGAATATGAGCAAAGCAACAGAGCCCTGCCTCAGGGGCAATTAAAGGGACCCTTGGAATATGTTTTCCAGTCCCTTCCCATCTGTGGGCTGCCAACTATGGAAGGAAGTTACTGCTGGTGCTGCTGAATCTGATTAGTGGCTCCCAAGGCTGCTCCTGGCTTTCTTGGCTCAAGGCTGTGCTGGTGCCGACTGTACTGGACTGTGCTCCTTTCTCATCCTTGACGCAAAATACTTTTTTGGGGACCTACTACATTGTAATGGATTGTAAAGTCATTATATACCACTTCTTTTAGTGGGTTCCACTGCTCCAGAATTTTGTAGAGTCATTCATTAAAGGTATTTGGAGGTTTATGTGGCAGAGCTCAGGAAAGCCCCTGCCTTTATTCTGCCATCCTGCCTTTTCCTTCTATATCTTTTTTTCTGCCTTATTTTGTGAGGCACTGATGCCTTAATGCATGGTCACTTTGGGTGAGGGTGCCTTGTAGAGCTGAGGGAAAAATGCACTCTGTGCTATTTCCACTCCCGAGTCACTGGAAGTCTATTGTACCTGACTTTTTCAAAATTATTTCGATCTTCCTAAATTCTTTTTTCTCATTTACATTATGGTACGATCTATCTACTTCTGAGAACTGGTATAGTTGTACTGTAGAATTGCTTGACTAGCTCGTATAAGGGAAGTCATTTTCATGAAATAGTTCAGATTCTATCCTGTTTTGGGCATAAATGTTTAGTCTTGATATTACTAGCTACTCTATGGTGCCTCTCAGTAAAAGGTAGCTCCTTTGATCATCTGTTTTAATGACACCCATTTTTGTCTTTTGTTTTGTCTGAGATACTCGTTCTTGTTCCAGCCCCTTTACCTTTGCTCAGGATGTGTCTCTCTTCTTCAAGTGTTTCTTTCATAGAGAAAATGCCAAAAACCCCAAAGCACATTGTAGGATTCTGACTTTTCCTCCACTCGACAAAGAGCATGACTTTTGTAGGTGAGCTCACAGGAAGCAGATTCACTTACGATGACTCGATGTGCATCTCCCTCCTCCCTAATTTATTTCTCCCAAGGCAGTCGTTAACTGGTGTACTCTTAGGAAGGAGTATGAAGGGGGAGGGGAGGCAGCTCGACCACCCCCAAAGTATACCCGGGACATCTTTGACAAACGTTACCCCCAGGACAAGGGGGAGGCTCAGGTGCTGGTCTTTCTCGTGGAGAAGATTCGAGAGATGTAGCGAACTTGGACAAAACACCAGATGGGGACCCGAAAAAGCCCAGGGCCCCAGGAGTCTGGCCCCTCGACCTCTCGGGTTCTCCCAGAGGCAAGCTGCCCTGGAATGGAGGAAGGAAAGAAATTGGCCTTCATTGACTGCCTGCTGTGTGCACCAGGTCCTGGCCCGATCTCTTTGTAAGCAGACAATGTGGCTGGACCTTCCCGGTGATGTTGCAGCCAGGAAGGATCAGCTTCATTCTACAGAGGAGCAGACACCGGCAGGGGTCCGAGGACTGAGTCCAGTCTTAGGACTCCCTTCCCCTCGGGCCCATCCGCAGGAGAGCCCCAAGAGCTTCACCAAGTTCAGTGGCAGCTGACTGCCTGGCTGCGACCATCCCTGCAAGCCCCGTCCCTGGTTCTCAGAGGCCCAGTCACCTTCTCCTCTCCTTCTGGAGCTGTCAGGGGTAGATAGGCAAGGAGGAGGAGCAGCTCTCGGGACAGGCGCTCTAACACCCACAGCGGGTTCTCATCTTCCGGGGGGCGGGCCTGGGGTTTGGAGGGGGATCCCTTTCTGAGCAGGAAGTCATTTATCCATTGAGCTGGCAGGAGCCCTTGGGAGGTTCCTTGGTACCCTCCCCTTCCCATCCTGGCCAGGGACTCCTTGGGGAATGTCTTGGCTCCTCCCTCCATCTGGGGAGGTATGGGGTCCCCTATCCCTTGAGTTCTCCTTTATAAAGAGCCTTCTCTTGGCGTTCAGATGTTGGTGACTCGGGGACGTCCAGGTCTACGGGCCCACTAGCCACAGGGCTCACTCAAACACCTTTGGCTCCACATCTCTCCCGTGCCCAGGGAGTACCAGGTACTATCCCCCTTCCTCTGCACAACCCCATTCCCATCCGTCCGATATATGCATCCCACATACCGCTGACGTACACATGCCGCCACCCCGTGGCACTCCCGTTGCCCATTGGCAGGTTCGGACCACCTACAAGAGGTGCCAAGCTTGATGTATGCCCAAAGGGACCAGCTACTCGAGGGACACATGTACCATTCAGGTCAATAGGGAGGTGGCGGTGCCCAACCACTATTCTCTCGCCTTCCCATCTCCATCGAGACCTCCCCTTCCCTGCCAAGGGGCTGCCCACTTTCGTGCTGCCAGCACCTGCCCTACAGATGCCGAGCGGGGGAGGGGTGGCGGTGAGAACTGTAACAGAGCCCCGCACACAACAGGCCCTTCCCACGATGGACACCTTGTAGCCTCTAAGCCTGAGCCAGTAGGAGACTGGGACCAGAGAGGCTCTGCCCACTCCTTCCCTGGGTCAGTCACAGCCCTGGCAAAAGCCACAACTCAGGGGATGGAAAATCAGCCTCTTTTCATGAGGTGGTAGAAGACCTGGAGAGAGGACTGTGTGTTTAACAGAGACATCCTTCTGAAGTTTTCTAAGTACCTTTGTGTAGATGGATATGACACTGCCCTGCCTGAGACGTGTGCAGGGCAGCACTGACCCCCAAAGCCAGGTCAGGGCTGGATTTTTAAGGATGTCACAATGCAGAACCCAGGAGAGTACTGGAGTTGCCATGATAGAGGGCCCCTACATCAGATCACCCATTCTGGCTGGCAAGCTGGTCTGAATTGTTGCTGCAAGCCCTGGGGAAGGGGAGGGAATGAACTCCCAGAAGGAGGACCCTGTTCCTTTGGATGCCAAGCCTATACTGAGATCCTCTCAACTCCCCCCTGATGACAGTAGTGAAGGAAGGCTTGATGGCACACCTGGCCGACAGCCACCGCCAAGGGACCATGCCAGAAAGCATCAGGTTGAACAAGATGGCATCCAGGGTGAGAGTGATGGACAAGGCAGGGGGAGAAGAAGTCTGACCCAGTCGTCTATATCAGGGAGGATCATGCCGTCTCTAACCTGTTCATCACAATATTAGGACTTACAGCAGAAGTTTGTACTCCATTTGAACAAAGTCAACTGTCTCTCCCTCCATCTCTGTCTCTCTGGCTCTGGCTCTGACTCTGTTTCTGCTTTCTGACTCTGCCAAGCTTATATACTGTGTACCTGTTGCGTCAGTTTCCTCTCTGCCCAGTCATTCCTTTAACACCTTCAGTGAGTCCATAGGATCAAGAGACACCAGACCTAAAGTTGTAAGAGATCTCATAAGCTGTCTACTTCCATCCCCCTCATTTTACAGGGGGGAAACTGAAAGCAGAGAGGTCAAGTAACTCATCTGAGAGTGCACGCATGGTAAATGTCTGAAGCAGGATATGAACCTGGGTTTTGCTGAATTGAAATTCAGTTCTGTGTCCACTAGTTCGTACTGCCTCTATTCTCTCATCTTGCTAAGCTACTATCATCTCTCTAGTACTTCTAAGAACAAAGGTGTGATCAAGGATTCTAGTTTTTTTATATTGAAGGAGAAAAAAACCGTCCCATAACTTGAAAGATTCCTCCGCAAAGCATTCAGCAGATTCTAGTTGGCCTGAACTAAATTCCTTGGATTCCTGTCTGTATAATCCTCTATCCTGAAGGTGTCACTTCCTTTATCCCTTTGCTTACTAACCTTATTTACTCCCTTACTTACCTTTGCTTCTTGCTGATACGAGAGGTTTGAAAGGATTTATACAGCAGATTAGTTTATGAGATAGAACAGGTAAATAAAATCCACATTTCAGTCCAATAGATTATAGAAATCTCCTGTAGGCATTCTATCAAAGAAAATGTGAATCCTATAGTACTTATGCATAAGAGGGAGACTAAGGTGATGTGGTAGCTTCACAACCTTGTGCTTTTCAGGAAAATATTCTGTCTACCAGAATCTGATGGGAATGCATCCTCTCCTTCTCACCCATGTCCACCTATCTGAGAATTACCATAGGCATGTAGAATACTCTCATCAAAGAGCAGAAAGACAAAATGTGTATAAAAGCTCTATCTGGGATGATCTCTCCAATGAAAACTCCTCCTTTCTACAGTTGCTGTGCTAAGGAAACAGAATAATGGAATATCTCAAGCCCCGTGCCCTTTGCTGCCAGGAGACCACTCTCTAAACACCACGGAGCCATTAACAGTGGTTGTGCCGTGCTTCGAAAAGAGTTGGTGAGAATTTAGAAAGAGTAGTTTGTTCTACTTTCCATTCCAAGGCCCAGCAGTGGACCATAAAGTTTGGAAAATCTTCAGGAACTTGGTCTGTGTGGAAGAGATGCAACAAATAGCAAAGATTTTTTAGGCTCAAAAATTTTGAGAAAGCTCTGAGACGATGATAGTCAAAGAAAATCTAAGTTGTCAGTTCCTTGTTCATTGGATTTTAAGTCAGTTCACTCTACAAAACCCCATTTCTTTAGCCCTTAATACCTTTCCAACACAGGACTAGGCTCTGTGGAGAGGGGAAGGTAGGGAATGAGACAGAGGAAACGTGAGATTTAAAGGAACAGAACTCCCTGGAAAGGGTTATCTCCACTTGGCTTCCAGAACCCAATGGACTTGCTTTTCTCTTCTCTTTCGCATTTCCCCTCACCTTGGAGTCACCAAATGAGGCATTGCTTTCTAACAACAACACCCCTTACCCGGACACAGAGAGAGGAGTCATTTTGTTGGAGAATAGAAAGAGCTTGGATTTGGAATGAAAGAGTCTTTGGCTCCAATCCTGCCTCTGTCACCAGTGACCTGTGTAATCCTGAGCAAATCACTTAAGGCCTCTGAGCTTCAGTTCCCAGGTCAAATGAGAAGGTTTCATTGCATCACCTCTGAGATCCCTTTCAGCACCAAATCTCTTTTCCTTTGTGTGATCTTAACAAGCTATTTCTCTCTGAGTCTCAGTTTCTTCATCTATAAATTAAGCAGTTCAGATAGAGAACCTCTGATACCATTTGCAGCTCTCAATCTACATTCTTGGGCATGAGCTTTTCCAAATCACCTCCGTAACATGAGGGGATTGAACTGGATGGTATCCGAGGTCCCCTCTACCTCTATATCTAGGGTCCTATGATCCTGTGGACCCACTGAAAGAAAAGGAATGACTGATAAGTGAGAGACCTAAGGCCACAGATACATACCATATCTTTGGGTATGTGTGTAGTGCCTGAAATGAGAAAGACAGCCTTGTGCAAAATGGAGTTTACCAGTTGGAGATGGATGGAGAACATAGTTCAGGGGCAATGAGATGAATAAAAAGCCTGGGAGACAGAATTTTTGGATAACTAACAATGAATGTATTAATTAAGCTATCTGATGATAGATAAATTGAGGGGGAGTAGTCTGTCTCCATAATCAATGATGAAACCATAGAGATCACTGAATGTTTAAATTCCTTCAGTAAAGGAAGTGCCCCTGACAGGTGAAACTCAACCCTCACTGGTGAACATTTAGTGAGGAGAGGGCCTCAAAGTCTTCAGCTCCTCCTCGTGAGAACATGGTTTGATCAAGAGACTCAGTCACCTTCAGTAATCTGGACCACTCTGGTTAGTAGCCTCCTTCATGAGCTGGGTTACCCTAACCCATGATGAGGTGCTGTAAAACTGAGACTTAATGCTCTTGGGCTTGAATTCACTTTGATTACATGACGTTCACACCCTAAACAGGATTAAGGTCTTTTAGTTGGTTGAGGTAAAAGATTAAGGAGCATGTTTCCTCAAGATGTGAAAATCTCATTTATAATACAGGGGCTTCCCTGAATATAGGGAAGTGGAGAGAAAAAGTTCTAACTCTAGTTTAATAGTTGGTTATTAATATTATAGAAAAGCCACTTCTCTCAGCAAGAAGACGAGATATGGAATTAGAAAAGTGAGTTTGGATTTCAAGGCCTTCCTTGACGGCAATTACAAAAATGGTAACCTCACTGTCTGATTTTGTATTCTACTAGGGTTATTTTCTTTTCTACTAGGCCTGGAAAGGGAAGTTAGGTGATGCCAGCACATGTCGTGTTTCTTTGAAATTCTGCTTCTATTCAAATAGTCTTCACTTCACTGAGAATATTTTCTCTTTCTCTCTCTTCTGTTCACCCACCCAGGCTGCTGCAGTCAGTCAGGGATGGAGGGAGAGAAGAAGAAGGAGACTCTCTCAAAACTGCATGCCATATTGCTTTCCTGTCTACATGCTTAACTCCCTTCAACCTGGCTACCCGGAAAATCAGTGTTTCTACATGTTTCTTGTAAGTGGAATTCCTCCTTAAACTTTCTGTTCTCAGCCTCTGAGTCTAGGAATCTGGTCGTTGCTTGTTTTCAAGGCTATGTTAAAGAGCTGTCTCCTCTCTGCCTCTACTTGTCTGTCTTCTTTTCCCAGCATAATTCCATAATTCCATCAGAAGGGCCTCTGGGGATTCTGGCATGTTCATGGTGTCCCCATACTTCCGGGGTGATCAAAATGTGTGCCACAAGGAGACCATCCAGCTATTTCCCTCCCCACTCCCTGCCTATCTCCTACTCCCTTGGCATTTCTTTGGCATCCTGCCAAAATTTCAGTTGTTAGATCCGGAAATCCCTTGGCTGGGGAACCCTGTACATGTCCCATAAGCAAGGGGTGTTTCTTCAGATATCGAAGGAAGTGGCCAAGAATCTCCAGACTAATGATATGTAGTAGTTTAATCAATCATGAGGCATACTTACAAGACAGGGTCAATCTTCAGCCTGGCACAGTGGCTAGACCATTCAATGGATCTCTGCAAAAGACCCCCAAAATCCTCCTGGCAATTATAGAAAGCAGAAAAAGGGAGGAGAACATAGAGAGTGCATGTACTGATTAGTGGATAATTTTGCTGTTCCGCTTAGTTACGGGCTTGACATTAAGCCAATATTATGCCCAAACATAAATGTGTGTATTAGTCATGTACAAGTCATCTATGGGCAACAATATCTCGTTATAGGCTCAATTGGTCATAGTATCTTGAGTTATGACTCATTGTTGAAGCGATCTAAGTCATGGATTCTTTTTTGGAGGGCGGAAGGCAAAGCTATTGGGGTTAAGTAACTTGCATAAGGTCACACAGTTAGTAAATATCAGGTGTCTGAGAGGGCATGTGAACCCAGGTACTCCTGACTCAAGAGATGGTCCTCTATTCACTGAGCTTCTTAGCTGCCCCAAAGTAATGATTTTTTTGACAGGTCACCATATGTGGGCTTCCACCTTTCATAGAGTCTAAGTTTTTATGGGTTTTCACTTACTAGTGTATTTCATGGTTTTCCCCCAATTTGGACCCCAGATCAGTTATCGTGTCAGGGAGACTTGAGAGGAGAGCAAAGAGAGAGGGGCAGAATTGGGGATTCAAAATGTAAAAAAAATAAAGATTTACAAATGTTTATATGTAATTACAGAAAACTATAAAATAATTAAAAAAAACTTCTAAAGTAAAACTTCAACTCCACCCCCTCCTTCACCAGAAAAAAGATTAAATCCCTTCAGGGTAGGGACTGTCTTTCCTCTTTTTGTAGAAGTAGTGCTTCCCAAAGTACCTGATACACTATGGGTGCTTAATAAATGTTTATTAATTGAGCAATCATCATCTTCTGTAACTTCATTATTCATTGTTTCTGTAACATCTATCTTGACTTTTTCCTTCTTTAGGACTTTATTGGTTAAGGCTCCATTTGGATCTATGTCTATTTTTACTGGTCCCTGTAGCAATCACTATTTTTATGGTGTGAAGGGTTTTTAAAGCAGGTAGTAAATATTTTTCCCTTTTTACAAATGTTTGCAATGTGTCTGTGCCCTAATCCTAGTCAGCATTTTTTTTTAAGATTCAAGTAGTGCTGAGAAATATGTCTATTTTTCCAGTTTCATTTAGAAAACGCTGTAAGTGGTAGCAAGCAATTTTTCATCAATGTGGAAGGACCACATATAGAAACTGCATGGCCAAAAAATACATACGCACTCAATGAACAAGCATTTTTATTTTCTTTCGTTCTTAGTCACTCTTTGTTTTGTAAACCTCATATGACTGTTCTGTAAATCTCTTCATCTTTATTTTGTTGAAACTGGCAAAGACATGATGTAATTTCCTTTCGTTTATTTTGGTACAAAGGAGAGCTAAGGTGACAGTTTCTCTTTGAACATTACAGTAATAAAGTTGACTTGCAGAAGCACATAGCATAAAATAAGACCACATAGAAAGGAGTAGGGGCCAAGAAGTGGATCAAGGGAAAGATACTGTCATGGACCTGCAGGCTTATGCTCCTTGGATGTCATCTCCTTGACAGTTTGTATGAAGTTAGTCAAAGCTGGCAAGTTCCAGGACTTGAGAGTTTGCTGAAGGGAATTAAGCTGTCTGAAACTTTTCATCAGTCTCCAAAAAAGTGGGAGCACCACTTCAGAAGAGATTGACTTTGCATGTCTTTGGAAATACCAGGAACAGGAGTTCTAAGCTAAGCTTTTCAGTAGTTTATCTTTTCCTTTTGCATTAGCTTTGCTTAGTCAACTATTTGTGGCAAATGAATTCACTCCATTACCCTGGACAGGACAAGGGAAGACTGAGTAAAACTGAGACATGATCCATTTTCAGGTGAAAAGCAAGAAAACCCCAGACTTCAAAGAGAAGAGAGATGAGCTGTTTCTAAGGGCAAAACTGATCATCCACAATCTCAAATATCAAAAATTCTTGCATACTCGAAGGGACTGACATGAAACAGAGGAGCAAATTGTAAACTGTGTGTGTGTTAATTTGGAAATGGGAGCAGAGATACCGATACAAATGGCACCAAGTGGGTATGTTCACCAAAAGATTTAGGTATGAATAGGAATTTTTCCTTCTGCCATACATATTTTCTCACAGATAGACTAGTTAAGAGCCAAGTTTAACCTCAAAATTTCTTTATCAGAATCTGTAGTCGGATTTGTCCTCATCAGAACTGAAAGACAAAAGAGAAAATGATCAGACAAGGCAAGGCAAAAAAGACGTTGTCCAAAGGGCTGATTTACAGGGCTTTGGCCACTTTCCAGAGTCAGTCCTGCTTACTTGCCCTCTCACCTTTACGACTCGCTTGTATTTTTGATTTATCTGCACTGTCAATGAATCATTCAGGGACTTAATTGGAGATACTAGCTATATACAGGAATGTGTACAGCTGCAAATAAAGTCTTGTTTTCTTTTTCCCATTGTGACTGCTTGCTGGTGTTTCCCCATGTGCATTCCTTGTGATTACGAGTCCAGGCATAACATGAGCACAAGCTAAGGCCAGACAAGGGGCCACAATGTTTACCATAATCAATGTGATCTCTAAAGAACTTGTCCCTCATTTTGAAAAAGGCTATTTGCCTGAGTAAGGAATCAGTTACTGTCTGGTGCTGTGCTCCTATCCACTCCAACTCTAGCTGCTCACCCTTCTCCTGCAATACACCCTGGAGTTGTTTGCATCTCTTCATTAAACATTTTGCATCATGGATGACAAGAACAGAACTATCAGAGGATCTCAAAAATCCCACGTTTTCACTTGCCTGAATTTGATGAAATAATCAGTAATAATGGCTATGGAAGGAAAGCAGCTTAATTCCTTCACAGAATAGGGAAGACGAAGGACAACAACCACCACCATTCACTGCACGGCTGGGCTGTCTCTTCATTCTTCACCATTCAATGTCCAATCAGTTACTACTTCCTGTCCTTTCAATGCCTTTACTATCTCTGCAGGGTGGGTCCCTCTTTTCAAGGTCAATAGTACTACAATTACTTCAAATTATTTTCCTCAACGGGAAAATAATAATGTTGTAATTCTAACTCAGTACTGGATCACTCCACCCATCCACCACCACCAGCTCTACACTCATGTAGATCTAAGCTGGAGAAATGCAAAATGGAGAAATGGAAAAATGAGTGTTCAATGAAACAGAGGACTTTCAAGCATTCCTGATGCGAAGACCAGAGCTGAACGGAAAATTTGACCGTCAAATGCAAGACTCAAAAGAAGCATAAAAAGTCAAACAGAAAATGGAAATCATAAGGGACTTACTAAGATTAAACTGTTTACATTCCTACATGTGAAGATGATATTTGTAACACCTAAGGCCTTTCTCAATAGTAGGATAGTTAAAAGGGGTAGACAAAGGGCACAGGATAATATGTACAACATGAACAAGAACGGATAATATGTAAAAAAAAAATAAAATTAAGGGATGAGAATGGAGTGGACTGGAAGAAATAGAAAGGGAGAGGTAGAATGGGGTAAATTACCTTACATAAAAGAAGCAAGGAAAACCTTTTGCACTGGAGGGGAAGGGGGGGGAATTGAGGGGGTGTCAGTGAACCTTACTCTCATCAGACTTGATTCAAAGAGGGAATACCATGCACGCTGAACCGGGTATAGCAATCTGTCTTACCCTACAGGAAAGTGTGACAGAAAGAGGATAACAGAAGGTGGGTGCTGTGATAAAAGGGAGGGCAGATTGGGGGAGGGGGTGGTGAAAAGAAAAATATTTTTGATGAGGCACAGGATGAAAAGGAGAGAGGGAATAGAATTAATGAGGAGGGAATAGGATGGAGTAAAATTCAATTATCAATAGTAACTGTGAAAAAATTAGAAGCAATTTTCTTTGATAAAGGCCTCATTTCTCAAACATATAGAAAACTGAGTATAAAATAAGAGCCAATCCCTAATTGATAAATGACCAAAAGATATGATCACTTTTCACATCAACTATTCAAAACTGTATACAGGCATATGAAAATACTTTAAAAGTCACTGTTGATTAGAGAAAGGCAAACGAAAACTTCGCATATATGAGTAATACCTCATAACTATCAGATTGGCTAACAAGTCAGAAAAGGCAAATGACAAATGTTGGAGGGACAGGGGCAAAATGACACATTAATGTACTTCTGGTGAAGTTGAACCATTCTGTAGAGCAATTTGGAAATATACCCAATAAAACCATGAATACCCATTGACCTAACAATACCACTCCTAGATCTCTATCCCAAAGGAGGTGAAAAACAGAAAGAAAATAGTACCTATATGTACTAAAATATTTATAGCAACTCTTTCCTGGGGGCAAAGGATCAGAACCTAAGGGGATGTCTATGAACTGGGGAGTGGCTGAACAAGTTGTGGCATGTGGTTAAGATGTAATAGTATTGTACTATCAGAAATGATGAAGAAGATTCTCTCAGAAGATTATGGAAAGGCTTGAATGGACTGATGGGAAGTGAAATGTACTGTGTGCAAAATTACAGCAATACTGTTTGATGAACAGGTGTCAGTGAGTTAGCTATTCTCAGCAATACAATGATCCAAGAAAACTCTGAAGGACTTATGCTGAAAAAAGCTATCCATTCCCAAAGAAAGGAATGATGGTGTCTGAATATAGAATAAAGCATACTTATTTGTTTTATACTTTCTGTATTTTTCTTGAGTTTTTTTTTCCTTGTCTACTATTTTCACAACATGACTGTAAGGGATACGTTTTGCATGACTACACATGTAAAACCTATATATAATTGTTTGCCTTTTCAATGAGGGGAGGTGGGGAAGGAATAAGAGAGAGAATTTGGAACACAAAGTTTTACAAACGAATGCTAAAGATTGGATTTGCGTGTTAACTGGAAGAAAATAAAATGCTAAACAAAGAAAAAGAAAAAAGTTATGCCATTTCATTCTTTGAAATTATTAAAACATCAAAGGAAACTAAACAAATTTTAGGCATTGTTTTATTTTTCAATATTAGATTATCAATAAAATGTTTAATTTATGAAACTCTAGAGCTGAATAGAGAATTTGACTTTCAGATACAAGACTGGAGAGATGCATATAAAGGTAACTAGGAAAGGAAAAAACACAACGTACTTAATATGATTCAATTATTTACCGTCCTGCATTGGATGATGACACTTGTGACTCATAAGAAATTTCTCACCATTAGGGCACTTAGGAGGAGTGTGCACAAAGAGCAGAGGTGTGAGTTAAATATGAAGGAATGACACCTAAAAAACGAAACTAAGGAGTGAGAAAGAGGAGTGCACTGGAAGAAAGAGAACGGAAGAAGTGGAATGGGGTAAATTATCTAACATAAAGAGGCAAGAAGGAGCTTTTACAATGGAGTGGAAGATGAAGGGGGAGGTGGTGGGTAAGACTTGTACCTTTTTTGCTTCAGAATTGCCTTAAAAAGAGAATAACATACATACACAATGGATTTAGAAATCTGTGTTACCGTACAGAAAAGTACGAGGGGAAGGGAATAAGAGAAGGAGAGGGCTGATAGAAGGAAGGGCAGATTGGGGAGGGGGTAGTCAAAAGCAAAACCTTTTTGAAGAGTGACAGGGAGAAAGGAGAGAGAGAAACAAGGGGGAAAATAGGATGGAGAGAAATACGGTTAGCAAACATAACTGATCAAAAAATATTCTTGAAGTCAAGTTACTCTTATAAAGATGTCCTTTCTCAAATATATAGAGACGTGAATCAAATTTGCATGAATAAGAACCATTCTCCACCACATAAATGATGAAAAGGTATGACCAGTCAATTTTCAGATGACATCATCAAAGCTGTATATAGCCATGAGAAAAAATACTCAAAATCACCATTGCGTGGAGAAATGCAAAGTAAAACCTGTGAGGTACTACCTCATATATAACAGATTGACTAATACGTCAGAAAACGAAAAAAAAAAAACCACTTGCTGGAGGGGTTGTGGGAAAACTGAGACATGAATACACTGCTGGTGGAGTTTTGAACAGATTCAACCATGCTGTAGAGTAATTTGGTACTATTCCCAATAAAACCAGGCATACCATTGATCTAACAAAACCACAATTAGCTCTGTATTCCAAAAGACATTTTTTTTACCTTTTTTATTTTATTTTTTTAATGTTTTACAATCATTTCCTTAAAGTTAAGATTTTATCCCCCCCACCCTTCCCCCACTGCCCCCCTCCCTCCCCATGACAGCATACAATTTTGTATAGGTTCTACATATACTTTCCTATTGGCCACATTTTCACTATAGTCATGCTATGTAGTCGAACTAAAATAAATGGAAGAACTCATGTAACAAATCAAAACATAATACACTGAAACTCACCCACCCACAAACATGATCTGCTACATTCTGCAAATGACTTCCATTTTTCTTTCTCTGAGTGTGGAAGGCATTTTGCCTTAGAAGACCAACATTAGGATTTTTTTTTTTTCTCAGTAGGTTCTTGTGTTATTACAAAGTTCCAAGTCTACCAGAAAAAACCCTCACACTGTGGTAGCTGCTGTGCACAAAGTTCTCCTGGTTCTGCTCCTTTCGCTCAGCATCAGGTCATATAAGTCCTTCCAGGCCTCCCTGAAGTCTTCTTGTTCATCATTTCTTATGGCACAATAGTACTCCATTACATTCATATACCATAATTTATTCAGCCATTCCCCAATTGATGGGCATCCCCTTGACTTCCAGTTTTTGGCAACTACAGAGAGTGCTGCTATAAATATTTTTGTACACGTAGGACCCTTTCCCGTTTTTATAATCTCTTGGGGATACAGTCCTAGTAGCGATATTTCTGGGTCAAAGGGTATGCACATTTTTGCAGCCCTTTGGGCATAGTTCCAAACCGTTCTCCAGAAGGGTTGGATGATCTCACAGCTCCACCAACAATGAATTAGTGTTCCAACTCTCCCACATTCTCTCCAGTATTTATCATTTTCTTATTCTGTAATGTTTGCCAATCTTATAGGTGTAATGTGGTACCTCAGAGTTGTTTTGATTTGCATCTCTCTAATCAATAGTGATTTAGAGCACTTTTTCATATGATTATAGATATCTTTGATTTCTTCCCCTGAAAATTGCTTGTTCATATCCTTTTACTATTTATCAATTGGGGAATGACTTGTATGGTTATATATTTGAGTCAGTTCTCTATATATTCTAGAAATGAGGCCTTTATCCCCGAGCTTAGCCGTAAAATTTTTTTTCCCAATTTACTGCATCCCTCCGAATTTTGGTTGCATTGGGTTTGGTTGTGCAAAAATTTTTCAGTTTAAAGTAATCAAAATTATCCATCTTGCATTTCATAATGCTTTCTATCATTTCTTTAGAAAAAAATTCTTCTCCTCTCCATAAATCTGATAAATACACTATTCCTTGCTTCTCCAGTTTATTCATGGTATCAATCTTTATACCTAAATCATGTACCCATTTGGACTTTATTCTTGTGTACGGTGTCAGGCATGGGTCTATGCCTAATTTCCGCCACACAGTTACAAAAGACATTATTGAAAAAGGAAAACGAAAACGATCGGCATATATCAAAATATTTGTAACGCCTCTTTTTTTTTTGTGAGAAAATATTGGAAATGGAGGAGATGAGCATCAATTGACCAATGACTGATTAGGTTGTGGTGTATGATTGTGATAGAAGACTGTAATAAGAAATGATGATCAGGATGGTCTCAGAAAAACCTAGAAAGATTTACGTGAACTAAGGCAAAGTGAAATGACTAATACCAGGAGAACAAGGTACACAGATTAGAAGATGGTCATCTATAAACGATTTAGCTATTCTCAGCAATATGAATATTCAAGATGACTCTGAAGGCCTTATGATGAAAAATGCTATCCATTCCCAGAGAAAGAAGTGATGGTGTCTGACTACAGATTAAGGTACACTTTTTAAACTTTATTTATATTGAGGGACCTTTTGGTGTATGTATTACTTACAACATGACTGCTATAGAAATATATTTTGCATGACTAAACATGTATCACCTATATTCAATCGCTTGCCTGCTCAGTTGTGGGGTGGGGGTTGAGAGGGATGAAGGGAGAGAATTTGGAACTCAAAGTTTTAAAAATGAATGTTAAAAAATGTCTTTCCATGTAATTGGTGAAATGTAAATTACTAAATAAATATTAAAAGAACACCAAGAACGTAAGTGGACCATTCCACAGACCCTTTACATAATGTGAATTTACTCAGGGATGTGGAAAACAACAGGAGAGAGGCAGGAGGGGACTGCACTCCTGTGGAGAGGGGATAGGTACATGGTTCAAGGACACATGAGAGTTGGGTTCAAAGAAGCAAGAGCAGGAGGAGAAACACATGGCTGGTGGGATCAGCCACATGAGGGCCTGGCTGGAACCTAAAAGAGCACCCCCCCGCGGGGGGTGGAGATGGAAACAGTCAGGAGAGGAGAGGTCACACGCAGTGGGGAGCGGGGAAAGACACATAATATCCCAACTGGAATGGATGAAAACAAATAAAAAATGCTAAAATTCAGGGACCAAACTCTTGGGAGGATGGGCAGACTGAAAATAAGGTCTCCTCTCTCAGTACTGGTGATCTTAAGCCAGTCCTGCAGTGGTGGTGGCCATCTCTTTGCAGGTCGGTTCTTCTGCTTTCACTTGGAGGATTTTTTTTCAGCTTTTCTTTTAGGAGTCGGATGTGTGGTAGGTGGCCTCAGAGCGCCAAGTTGAGGGGCAGGAGCAGAAAGATATCCCAATACGTTAGGGTAAAGTTTACATAGTTTTTTTGGGGGGGAATTCTGATAAAGTCCAATTTGTGTAATGTGAATTTACAGAAAGCAACATGTGTCTGTATTCTTATCTATTCCCATTCAGTTTTCTCCAGAGGTCTTTCATATTTAAGCTTTCTACAATTCTATTACACTTCTTAACTTCTTTCTTAATCATTTTATCGTTAGCTTTATCTAGTTCTCAGAGGGAAAGGTGAGCTCTCCCAGTACAACACTTCGCTCATTTATTCATTCATTCATTCATTCATTCATTCATTTATCTATCTATCTATTTATTTATTTACCTTTTTACATTCATTTTCACAAAATTTTGGGTTCCAAATTTTCTCCCCTTTTATCCCCTCCCCCCACCCCAATAACCCAAGCATCTAATTTTCCCTATCTCCAATCTGCCCTCTCTTCTGAAAACCCTCCCTTCTCTTGTCTCCATCTTCTCTTTTCTGCTGTAGGGCCAGATGACTTTCTATTCCTCATTAATTGTATGTTTTCTTTCCTAGTAGCAACAGCAATATTAAACAGTTGTTCCTAAAACTTTGAGTTCCAAATTCTCCCCATCCCTCCCTCCCCACCCATTCCCTTTGGGAAGGCAGGCAATTCAATATAGGCCATATCTGTGTAATTTTACAAATGACTTCCCTGATAGTCGTGTTGTGTAAGACTGACTGAATTACCCTCCATCCTACCCTGCCCCTCATTGTTTCTCTTCTGTCTTTTGATCCTGTCCCTCCCCAAGTGTTGACTTCAAATTGCTCCCTCCTCCCCTTTGCCCTCCCTTCCATCATCCCCCCCTTGCTTATGTCCTTCTCCCCCACTTTCCTATACTGTAAGATAGGTTTTCATACCAAAATGAGTGTGCATTTTATTCCTTCCTTTAGTCAAATGTGATGAGGGTAAACTAATTTTTTTTTTCTCAGCTCTCCTCTTTTTCCCTCCACTAAAAAGTCTCCTACTTGCCAGTTAAATGACATATAATTACCCCATTCCATTTCACCCTCTTTCCTCCTACTACATTTCTCTCTCACCATTTACCTTAATTTCTTTTCAGCTATGGTCCCATCCTATTCAATTCACTCTGTGCTCTCTGTCTCTGTGTGTGTGTGTGCATGTGTGTATGTGTGTGTGCATGCATGCGTGTACATGTGTGTTTGTGGTCCCACCAAATACCCAGATACTGAAGTTTTTAAGAGTTACAAATATTGTCTTTCCATGTAGGAATGTAAACAGTTCGCTTCTGGTAAGTCCCTTAAGACTTCTCTTTGCTGTTTACTTTTTAATGCTTCTTCTCATTCTTGTGTTTGAAAGTCAAATTTTCTTTTCAGCTCTGGACTTTTCATCAAGAATGATTGAAAGTCCTCTGTTTCATTGAAAGACCATACTTTTCCCTGAAGTATTATCCTCATTTTAGCTGGGTAGGTGATTCTTGGTTTGAGTCCTAGTTCCTTTGCCTTCTGGAATATCCTATTCCACGCCCTTCGATCCCTTAATGTAGAAGCTGTTAGATCTTGAGTTATCCTGATTATATTTCCACAGTACTGGAATTGTTTCCTTCTAGCTGCTTGCAAGATTTTCTCCTTGAGCTGGGAGTTCTGGAATTTGGCCACAATGTTCCTAGGAGTTTCTCTTTTTGGATCTCTTTCAGGTGGTGATTTATGGATTCTTTCAATACTTATTTTGCCCTCTGGTTCTAGAATGTCAGGGCAGTTTTCCTTGACAATTTCATGGAAGATGATGTCTAGGCTCCTTTTTGATCATTGCTTTCAGGAAGTCCCATAATTTTTAAATTGTCTCTCCTGGATCTATTTTCCAGGTCAGTTGTTTTTCCCATGAGATATTTCACATTCTCTTCCATTTTTTCATTCTTTTGGTTTTGTTTTGTGATTTCTTGGTTTCTCAGAAAGTCATTAGACTCCATCTGTTCCATTCTAATTTTGAGAGAACTATTCAATTCAGTGAGCTTTTGAACCTCTTTTTCCATTTGGCTAATTCTGCTTTTGAAAGCATTCTTCTCCTCATTGGCTTTTTGAACCTCTTTTGCCAATTGAGTGAGCCTATTCTTCAAGGTGTTATTTTCTTCAGCATTTTTTTGGGTCTCCTTAACCAAGGTATTGACCCGTTTTTCATGCTTTTCTTGCATCTCTCTCATTTCTCTTCCCAGTTTTTCCTCCACCTGTCTAACTTGCTTTTCAAAATCCTTTTTGAGCTCTTCCAAGGCCTGAGCCCACCTGACATCCCCCTGGGGTGTCTGGGGCACCGAGGCCCCACCCTCCACGTCTTTGCCTGATGGCATGAATATGTCCTCGTCATCAGATCCGAATGTCGGGATCATTTTCATTTGTTGGAAAAAACTCTCTATAGTCTTATATTTCTTCCCTTTTCTAGGCATTTTCCCAGCCAGTTACTTGACTTCTGAGATTCCTGTCCACCCCCACCTAGATCCGCCCAGCTAGTGCTTGGGCTCTGAGATTCAAATAGGCTTTCTGCACCGTCCGCCCAGCTGCTAATCAATGAGCTTTAGTTCTGGTGCTGGGGTGGGGGTAGGGCCGCCTCCCAGGCTCGGCTTCCTCAGGGGCTTTATGCAGAGACTTTGCGGAACGAAGCGGGTGGGGGGGGAACTGCCCCCCAGGCTCAGTTCCCTCAGGGGCTTTATGCAGAGGCCTTCAGTAATAGAGCGTGGTGAGGCATGGCCGTCTCCCAGGCTCAGCTCCCTCAGGTTGTTTATGCAGAGATTTTCAGTGATGAAGGTCCTGCCTGCTGCTGGGGGAGTCTGGGGCCGCAGCCGTGCCCCGCTGCTACCTCCACTGCCGCCCACGCCTCTGCCTCCGCCGCTTCCTGCCCCTGTCTCTGCTTCTGCTGCTTCCTCCCGAGGGGTCCCGAGTCACGGAGACACTCCGCTCGAGCTCTCGTCCAGCCTAGCCTTCTCTCTCACTGACCTGTAGCTTCTGTAGGCGGAGGGACTTTCCTAACTGCCGAAGCTTCCATCCCTGAAGCTTCCGTCCCTGAAGCCTGCTCGGGTCAGCTTCTCTGGGGCCGCGGCCAGGGTAGTGCTGGGGTGGGGTCCACTTTCCGGGGCCTGACGGACCCTGGGGACAGCTCTCCAGGGCTTCCTGGAACGGAAATCTCTTCCACTCCGTTTCTGTACACCTTTGAGTGGTCCAGAAGTTATGGGGGTCTCTTTTTACATTAATTCTATGGGCTTTGGTTTCGGAGCTCGTAAACGTGCATCCTTCTACTCCGCCATCTTGGCTCTGCCCCCCCCAGTACAACACTTTGACTATTTCTTCCTATAATTCATTTATCTTTTCCTTTAAGGATCTGAATCTTATGTCATTACCCAAATATATGCTCACTATTGGCATTACTTCATTGTCTGTCGTTCCTTTGAACAAGAGGTAGTTTCCCTGCTTGTCCCTTTAGTAGGGCTATTAGTGCTTTTTCTTTTTCTGGTGTCTTGGTTGCTACCCCTCCAATTTTTACTTCGACTGAGGTACAAGAGTTTCGCTCCAGCCCCCTATTTTGACTCTCTGGTTATCTCTTGGTTTCAAGTGTGTCTCTAGTTTAAAAAAAACACCAATATATTTTTGGATAGTGGTTTCATTTTTTTTTAAGTAAAACAATCATCTTTATTTACAAAGCATCATCACTTTAGCAAGAACTATTCAAGTGACCAATTTTCATCTTTTACAAAACTGCAAAGCATTTAAAACATAAAAAAATAGTGATGGGAAGGAAAACACACATACCCATGTGGGGAAATGAAAGGAGGAATAAAATACCTATACTGTACAAATGAAGAAGCAGTCAAATGAAACGGACAGTAAGTTTGAAGGATGAAAAAAAAATGTTTGAACCACAAGAACAAAACCTGAAGATGTCAGGGACCAACCTGAAGAAGTTTAGATTGGTACTTAGATTTGGAAGGGGAAATAGCTCAATATTCAAGTACCCAGGCAAGGAAATTCAAATTACATGGTAAATGGTAACAGACTAGAAAAAACATTTATGTGAATTGGCAGACTAATACAGAACACAATCCAAAGTAATGACAGTATTCCTAACGATGTAAAACAGAAACGTGTCTAGTAGTGCACACAATTAGTCTACTACCCAATAACTTATGTTAAGAGTCTGGGTAACAAGGGTTTCTGGAAAGAATAGTTACATCAAAGAACATGGCCTTTTTGTAATATATCTTGAAAAACAGACCCTTCTCTTACACGAGCAAGTGAAATGGGAGGAAAGGCTTTCAGACATTTTTAAATTCTCCTACTGTCCCTCAAACATCCTTTCAATTAACCAAGTTCATCTCTTTTTCAGATCATCTACAGGCTTAGGTGGGTTCCTCTTCATGCTATGGCATAAAATGTTCTAAAGCTTTCCTCAAGAAGTTAAGAGAAAATACTACCTTTTGAATTAAAATATAGATAGGTGAATACTGTTCCCGGGGCTGTGGATCCTCCCTTCACATTTTGCTTCCCTAAGATGAACTTTTGAGACAATAAGTGACAAGATGTAAGCAGTACATGCCAGACAATGAGCTACATGGGTTCACAAAGGACCAGCAAAAGAAGTGCAAAGAGCTCTGGGCAATTTTTAAAAATCCAAAGGTTTCTCATGTGTGCACACATGTAATCTGCCACTCTTGTTTCATAAATGGTGGCAAAGAAGCTGAGACAACTGAGAAGCCTTTCATAGAAAGGAAATGACCAAAAGAATATATTAACAGAGGAATTATAAGGAGGAAACAGAAACTGCTCACAATACAGACACAGGTGGGGTAACACTGATGTTTTGAGGGAAGGGCAAATCCATGGACAGTGACGAAAAAAAATTCACTTTGAACTTTGATTTGAACTATGTTGCTGCATCTGATTCTGGACAGCTCCATTTTAGACCTTGCATAGATACTTTTTCATAGAAGAAGGCTCAGTGACACCTTTGTTTTGGTTTCTTCTCTAGTAGTTTGCACATGGCAGCAAAAAAAAATCCCTCATGTGTTACTTTGCCTGAGATAGGTGAAACTACCTATCTTCAGAAACATGATTTAGAGAGATTAAATTGATGCTGAAGGCTAAAATGGAAAAAAAAAATTACATCCCAACCTCTTGGGGAAAATGTTATATGATAGTCAAATTGGGTTTCTTATTTATGTCTTACCTTTCTGATGGCTCTACATTTTCCTGAGCTTAAACACTTCGTTTTTTTGCCTGTTCTTAAAAAGAATGATGTTAATATGGAATACAGGCCTTTATATGTTGACCGGGTTAGGGAAGGAAGGAGACAGAAAAAAACAGTTTGCAACAGATCCTTTTCTATAAGACAATAGTAGGGAGAGGAGAAGTTACACAGAAGAACAATTAACTTGAGGACATGCGCTAAGGGAGGAGAGGGAGCAGGAGATGGGAAAGGGCAGATCGAAGTGACACTTGGTTAAGAAAGGTCATACAAAGAAAACGTAGGCCTTGCTCCAGCAGCATAACTAAGTAGAGAAGCATTTCGTTTAAATGAGCCAGGAGTTCTGTTCCAGTCTTTGCAAATCCTCTTTTCCTGAGTCTGTTCAGAATGATGCTTTGAGAGGGAGGGCTGGGGAAGGTCATTCTTCTTTCATAATTCACTTCATTCAAAAATAAGCATCACTCCTCCTTCTACCTGCTGAAAGAGGCGGAAGCCTTTGCGTGACCACAGAGTGGGAAAAGAATGGAGAATTCCCAAGGTCATCTTCATAACAGCTCTGAGATTGCTCCCGCTGCTTTTGATCCTTTAGGCCTGCCTGCTTGCTTCTTCTTCGATTTGCCATCCCCCTTCACCCCCAGTAGTGGATGGACTTCATCATTAGGAACTCCTTGCAGCTCAATGTTGGTTGTTTTGGTTTTCTTCTTTGATGGCTGGGGCCCATCTGCCGAGGACTGTCTCTTCTTCTCTGAACCGGCTCCTTCTTCCATCAGTGAGGTTTGGACAGCATCAGGTGGGGGCCCATAAGGATTTTCCTCTGGGTCTTCTACCTCAGGCGCAATGGGTAAGTATAACAAAGCCTTTGAATCTTCTAGCTCCTCATCACTGCTACAAAAGGCAGCTAAAGGATCGACACTGGTGACATCTACTTCTTCATCTTCAGCAGCATCAGCACCTGTTTGTTCTGGCTCACTCTTATCTTCATCCTCAATGTCAAATTCTGACTCCCTTTCCTCATATTCCACATTTTCATCCAGCTCTTTAAAGTCTGGTGCAAATGCACTCCAGTTTTCCACTTGATTTTGTGCCCAGATAGATACCACTCCACTAGAAATGGATGCTATTATGGGTCGGACAGGATGCCAAGCTACATCCAACAGAAGTTCTCCTCTGGTCCCATGAAGAATCTTCACCAAATTACCAATATTCTTCTCCGAGATATACAGGGCATGCTGTCCGGCAGAGCCTGCAACTATGTATTCCCCATCTCCAGAAAACAGCATTTCTTCCAAGGTGTCCTGTTCACCAAATCCTGCAGTTTCTGCATGGATTCTGGTTCTCCATCTTTACCACAGGTTAAAATTTCCCTGCCATCATACACTCGGATTATTCGATCTGCTGTATTTATTAAAAAGCAACTCCCCTTCCGAGCAAACTCTATTGATTTTATGGCTGTGGTATTGCTGGTCCCACTTGTTACTCTGAAAGAAGCAACTAGATCCTGGGTATCTCTTTTTAGGACAAAGATCTTCCCCTTTGCATTCCCCATATAGATATATTCTCCTCATCTATCAAAAGATGCAACCACATTCAGATCAGAATCATCATCTACTGGCAAGACGACATGTTTGGAATCAGAAAGAGTCAACGTAACGGGAGCCGATTTCATAGGACATACAAGAACTTTGTTCTGATCTCGGGGATGATACTGGACTTTCAATATAGGTGCAAGGAATCGAAACCTCTGATCACAGTCCCCAGATAAGACATCCTACTCTGACACTATGTAATCAGTTGATGCATTCACAAAATTGTGACCATCTCGATTCCAGCATAAGGAACAGACAGGATGGATATGGGCACTAATTATTTTAGCAATACCTCTTGTCAAGAAATCCCAAATGACAATACAGCCATCATTACAGCCAACGGCGAGCAGTGTGCCCCATCTATTAAAGGTGCAGGTCAGGATCGTACTGATGCAATCCAAAGTTCCATCAGCTTCCTCTGGGTATTTCTGTCCGAAAAACTCCAACAACTCCAAGTTCATCCAGGCGAACTATCAGGGCCAGGGCTCGGGCTTCGACTCTGCCTCCACTCAGCCCGCGCTTGAGGCCGCGTCTCTTGATAGTGGTTTCTAATCCATTTTGCTATCTGCTTCCGTTTTATGAGAGACTTCATTCCAATTGCACAATTAGGATTACTGATTATGAATTTCCCTCCGTCCCATTTCCGTCATTCTCTCTTACTCTCTCTGTCTCTCTGTCTGTCTCTCTCTGTCTGTCTGTCTCCGTCTGTCTGTCTGTCTGTCTCTGTCTCTCTGTCTCTCTCTCTGTCTCTGTCTCTCTCTCACTTTCTCTCTCTCTGTCTCTCTCTCTGTCTCTCTGTATCTATCTCTCTCTCTTCTGTCCTTAATGTATTTTCTGTTTTGCAGATGAACACTGTATTCGTTTATCAGCCTATCCATTTATCGCGACTTTTTCTTTCTCTTTTCTCATTCTCTTACTTACTTCTAAAGTAAAATAGAGTTCCAAATTTTCCCCATCCCTCCCTCCCCACCCATTCCCTTTGGGAAGGCAGGCAATTCACTATAGGCCCTACCTGTGTAGTTTTGCAAATGACTTCCATAATAGTCGTGTTGTATAAGACTGACTGAATTACCCTCCATCCTATCCTGCCCCTTGTTTCTATTCTGTCTTTTGATCCTCTCCCTCCCTGAGTGTTGACTTCAAATTGCTCCCTCCTCCCATTACCCACCCTTCCATCATCCCCCCCCTTGCCTATCTCCTTCTCCCCCACATTCCTGTACTGTAAGATAGGTTTTCATACCAAAATGAGTGTGCATTTTATTCCTTCCTTTAGTCAAATGTGATGAGGGTAATCTCTTTTTTCCCTCAGCTCTCCTCTTTTTCCCTCCACTAAAAGGTCTCCTGCTTGCCTCTTAAATGACATATAATTTACCCCATTCCATTTCACCCTCTTTCCTCCTCCTACCTTTCTCTCTCACCATTTACCTTAATTTCTTTTAAGATATGGTCCCATCCTATTCCATTCACTATGTGCTCTCTGTCTCTGTATGTGTGTGCATGTGTGTATGTGTGCGTGCGTGCATGCGTGTACATGTGTGTGTGATCCCACCAACTACCCAGATACTGATAAGTTTTAAGAGTTACAAATATTGTCCTTCCATGTAGGAATGTAAGCAGTTCACTTTTGGTAAGTCCCTTATGACTTCTCTTTGCTGTTTACTTTTTCATGCTTCTTCTCATTCTTGTGTTTGAAAGTCAAATTTTCTTTTCAGCTCTGGTCTTTTCATCAAGAATGCTTGAAAGTCCTCTGTTTCATTGAAAGACCATACTTTCCCCTGAAGTATTACACTCAGTTTTGCTGGGTAGGTGATTCTTGGTTTGAGTCCTAGTTCCTTTGACTTCTGGAATATCCTATTCCACGCCCTTTGGCCCCTTCCTGTAGAAGCTGCTAGATCTTGAGTTATTCTGATTTTATTTCCACAATACTGGAATTGTTTCTTTCTAGCTGCTTGCAAGATTTTCTCCTTGAGCTGGGAGTTCTGGAATTTGGCCACAATGTTCCTAGGAGTTTTTCTTTTTGGATCTCTTTCAGGTGGTGATTGATGGATTCTTTCAATACTTATTTTGCCTTCTGGTCCTAGAATGTCAAGGCAGTTTTCCTCGGTAATTTCATGGAAGATGATGTCTAGGCTCTTTTTTTGATCATGACTTTCAGGTAGTCCCATAATTTTTAAATTGTCTCTCCTGGATCTATTTTCCAGGTCAGTTGTTTTTCTCATGAGATATTTCACATTCTCTTCCATTTTTTCATTCTTTTTGTTTTGTTTTGTGATTTCTTGGTTTCTCATAAAGTCATTGGCTTCCATCTGTTCCCTTCTAATTTTGAGAGAACTATTACCTTCAGTAAGCTTTTGAACCTCTTTTTCCATTTGGCTAATTCTGCTTTTGAAAGCATTCTTCTCCTCATTGGCTTTTTGAACCTCTTTTTCCAATTGAGTGAGCCTATTTTTCAAGGTGTTATTTACTTCAGCATTTTTTTGGGTGTCCTTTACCAAGGTATTGACCAGTTTTTCATACTTTTCTTCCATCTCTCTCATTTCTCTTCCCAGTTTTTCCTTCACCTGTCTAACTTGTTTTTCAAAATCCTTTTTGAGTTCTTCCAAGGCCTGAGCCCACCCGACATCCCCCTGGGATGTCTGGGATACAGAGGCCCCTCCCTCCACGTCTTTCCCTGATGGAAAGAATATTTCCTCATCATCAGAACCGAAAGGCGGGAACTTTTGCACCTGTTCAAAGAAGCTCTCTATAGTTTTATTTTTCTTCCCTTTTCTAGGCATTTTCCCAGCCAGTTAGTTGACTTCTGAGATTCCTGTCCACCTCCGCCTAGATCCACCCACCTAGTGCTTGGGGTCTGAGATTCAAATGGGCTTTCCACGGCAGGCCTGGCTGGTATTCAATGTGAGCTTAAGTTCTGGTGCTTGGGTGGGGGCAGGGCCGCCTCCCAGTCTCAGTTCCCCCAGGGGCTTTATGCAGAGACCTTCAGTAATGGATCAGGTGGGGGCAGGGCCGTCTCCCAGGCTCAGCTCCCTCAAGGACTTTATGCAGAGACCTTCAGTAATGGAGCGGGTGGGGCAAGGCTGTCTCCCAGGCTCAGCTCCTTCAGGTGGTTTATGCAGAGACTTTCAGTAATGAAGATCCTGCCTGCCTGCTCGGGGAGTCCCGGGGGCCACTGCTGCTGCCTCTGCCTCTGCCGCTTCCTGCCCCTGCCTCTGCCTGTGCCTCTGCTGCTTCCTCCCGAGGGTGCCTGAGCCACGGGGACACCCCGCTCCTCTCTCGGCCAGCCCAGACGTGTCTCTCACTGACCTGTAGCGTCTGTGGGTGGAGGGACCTTCCCGGCCGCTGGAGCTTCCGTCCCTGAAGCCTGCTCAGATTAGCTCCTCTGGGGCCGTGGCCAGGGCAGCGCTGGGGTGGGGTCTGCTTTCCAGGGCACGACAGACCCTGGGGACTGCTCTCCAGGGCTTTCTGGAACGGAAATCTCTTCCACTGTGTTTCTGCACACCCTGCTGTGATCCAGAACTTGTGGGAAGCTCTTCTTACATGAAATGCATGGGCTGTGGGTTCGGAGCTAGCATACAGTGAGTCTTTCTACTCCGCCATCTTCACTCTGCCCCCCACATGTAGCCTTTGGACTGAGTTCATCTTCTACAGAACAAATCCTTTTATTACAGTATTTGTTCTGAGAAATTGCGATTAAGTGAAAGGGTCACACTTGAGGACCTAGAAGGCCACATGTGGCCTCGAGGGAGGCTGCAGGTTCCCCACCCCTGACTTACACTAAATGTCTACCCTACCTGTTGTTTCACCAGCGGCAAACCACTTAAACTCTGTAAAGCACAGTTTTCATATCTGTAAAACAGTCGTCATAATAATATCTAGGGTAAGTGAATTGCAGTGTGGTTGTACCGTCCAAGTGTGGTCTTTTCAAAGGACTTTACAAACCATAACACTACATAGCAGTGTTCATCCTTACTACCATTATTATCACTCCCATTAATCTCTTAGTCTTTTTGATGGAGTTTACATTTCATGCTACTGATTCTTTCTACTTAATGTTCTTCAGATCACCGCACAGGATTACTGTTTATTGTATCTCAGTCAAAGTACTGGAGTGGGAACTCACCTGCTGCAGGCTCCAGGAATATATCTTTAGGAATATTCTAGGAGATAAAACTGTGGTGTCCCATGTTCCTCATTCTGTTCTCATGTGGTTTTCAGGTCTTCCCCTAGGTCTATGTGCGTGTTAAATTTTTCATCCAGGGTGTATGGACAATAGTAACAGTGGGGATGCTATTAAAAATACCGTTCTTGAATGTTTATGGATCACTGATATGACTAGGAAATGGGACGATAGCTTTGTTCCATGACAATGTTCCAGTTAGGGTACAATATATTTTTGAATTCCCAAGAATATCCTGAGTTCTGATTTGTCAAATTTCACTTGTGAAAGATGCTAGGCTTCTGAAGGATAATTCCAGCCACCAGTTCATGTCTTGTTAAGTGTTCGTTAAGTACTATGGTCTTTCAACATTCACTGAAGAGTTGCTCAGTTTCTTACAGTTCATTCCATAGTTTGTGCTGACTGTGAAATCTGGGCTCCTAAAGTTTACTTTATAAATTTTCCTGACAATGACCTAATGTGGTATTTCCTCCAGAAACCTCTTAAATTCCTATAAACACACATCTATGACAAACATATTTTCCATGGTTCTACGTAGCAGTGTGCTGAGCCTATCTCTTGGTCATCACCATCCAAGCAGACTCAACACTAGCAAGTAGACAAGATTCTGAAAATCCATTCTGTCTGAGGCTTACCTTCTTAAGGAAGGAAGCCTCCACTGGGAAATCAGGTCCCATTCCCTATTACAGAATGCTCCTCGAAAGCTCGCAGGAAAGTACAAGTGATCAGTGGGACATTGCTTCAAGGGAAGAGAAAACTGATCTCTTGGGCAATAATCCATATTAGGTCAAAAGTGGAGAACATACCCGTTCAAGGCATTCTGCTCTCACTAAATGACTCCAATGGAAGAACAAAGCAAAAGCTTGAAACTGCCTTGGAGGAGGAGAAGAGTGGAGCCATCATCTAAACAAGACGTTTGGCAACCCATGGGACAAAGAAGGAAAAACTGCAAAGAAAATAACTTACTGGATTAAAGGACAAGGCCTTCACTATACATGCTTGGATCCTCTTCTATGGCAATTATTCTCCATACAGCTGCCTACACTTAGAAACCAGCACAATAATTGGAGAGTGGGAAAAAGAAGAATAAATGCACCAAGTGGTTGAAGAACTTCCTTCAGATCTGAGGAAAACTGCCACAACTTACGTGCAGTCATGCCGAGTGACGTGAGTAGAAACAGTAGAACACTGTACACAATAACAGCAACATTGTGTGTCGACTAATTTTGATAGGCTTACCTCTTCTTACCAACACAAGGATTTAAAGCAACTCACAAAGGCTCATGACTGAAAATGTAATCCAAATCAAGCCAAAGATTTCGAGGTGGAAGGCATACTGAAGTAGACTGTTGGTTCTCTCTTTCCTTTTGTTTCTCCCTTACTTATTGCGATTCCTCCCACTGATTCTACTATTTCTTGAAAGCATGACTGATGTGCCAACATGTTTCTTCTGAAGTTATGGAAGATATCACATGTGCCATCATCTTGAGGTGTGGGAGGGGAGAGCACAAAATTTAGAACTCAAAATTTTATGGGAGTCAAACTTGAAAAGGAAAAAGGAATACCTTCAAGAAAGAAAACTAAGAGCTGTCTTCAACATAGTGTTTAATTCTGGAAATGGTGTCAGATTGTATGCCTCTGTGGATTGTAGATAGGCCACTGGGCAAAGAAAACAACATTGCACATGAGCAAATTTGGAGGACAGTGGGACTCTCCCTTTGCCATTGGTACGCAAATGATGCCTTGCCAATACATGCCTCTCATATCTAACTGCTACCAAAGGAGTGGCTGAATCTCTTTGCATCTAGAAGTTATCAGACTGGGAGGCTGACTGAAGTTAAGATTGCTCAGATGACATGGGCTTGTTCCACGAAATTTAAAGGATGCAGAGAGAGAACTGCAAAGCTGACTTCTGTTTCCTCATGTCACAGAACGTCTCTGGATGCTCTGACCACAAGCCCATTTCCTTGAACTGGCCCGTGGCTTCTGCACATGTCAATGAACTTCTCCATGTGTGGCAAGCAAATTATTTTGAATGGCACAAATTGGCCTTCAATGCCATTGTATGCTAGAGGCTGCTTTGCCAGAACATGCATCAGGTAATCACCCCTCTCTCATCTTACCTTAACACACTGTGGACACCACAGCCACCCACAATTTCGAGCTCAAAATACATCTTCTCTACCATCTTTGAAGAGCCCCCATTCATTTCACAATGGGGAGCATCTTCTGTCAACCATTAGTCAATTACAAGTTCGACAAAGATGTAGGACTTGCACAGTATCTCGGAAAGCCTGTGGGTGGAAAAGGCAGGAAGAAACCATTATCAGGGCCAATGACATCTTCCAGAGGTTATGCATTTCTTATCATTGGTATCATTTCTATCCCTATCTTCACAGAGGGCCCAACTGAAAATACTGATATCTGTCCTTCCCCCAGATAAGCACATGCTGAACTTCAAAAAGTTGTATCCTGAAGCAAGGCCTCTGGCAGGCACTCAAGCCCAAAGGAAATCCCAGCTGATTCAGTCCACAACCCTTCCCAATTCATATGTGTCCATCCACTTCAGTAGTGCTTACACTCCATATTCCACATCTCAGCACTGAAAAAGTCCACTGTCGGTACTCGAAGCCAAGATGGGTCCTTCTCTAGTGTGGATATCCTAGAGTTAATGGCCAGTCCCCATGTCATAATCCTTCCTCTAAGTGTTCTACTCTCAGACACCTTCACATTCAAATTAGGTACTCACTCAAATACCTGAGATTAACTGTATTACAATAACATAGCCAAAGAGAATTTGTCCCCACCAATGAATTCAAGGGGAGTCATGTTTTTTTCCCATGAAGAAATTGGAGATCTTCTCTTCCCATAACAAAGCAAAGGTGCTTATTCGAACCCAGGGAGAAGTCAAGGATTACCTGCTCACTCAAGACATACACAGAAAGATGAGAGAAAAGACAGAAAGGGAAAATTGCCATCAACATTCTGCATCCCAGAAGGTTGTACAAATCTGCTTTGGCTATCTTTTTGTCATCACCATCAAAGTAGGTTCAACTCTAGCAGGTGGATAAGGTTCTGAAATTCCATTCCATCTGATACTTACCTTCTTCAGGGAGGCAGCCTCCATTGGGAAATCAGGTCCCATTCCCCATTACACAAAGCTCCGGGACAGTCTTCAGGAAAGCACAAGTGATCAGTGGGGCATTGCTTCAAGGGAAGAGAAAACTGATCTCTTGGGCCATAATCCATATTAAGTGAAAAGTGGAGAACCTACTCTTTCCTGGCATTCTACTCTCACCATATGGGTCAAATGGAATAACGTGTCAAAAGAGTGATGGTGGCTTGGAGGAGGAGAAGAGAGGAACTATCATCTCAACAAGACGTTTGACAACCCATGGTGCAAAGAAGAAAAACTGCAAAGAATATAACTTACTGGATTAAAGGACAAGACCTTGATTATGCATGCTTGGATCCTGTTCTACAGCAATTATTTTCCATATAGCTACCTCACACTTAGAAACCAGCACAATAACAGGAGAGTGGGAAATAGAAGAATAAATGCACAAAGTGTTTGAAGAACTTCCTTCAGATCTGAGGACAACTGCCACAATTTACGTGCACTCATGCCGAGTGACATGAGTAGAAACAGTAGAACACTGTACACAATAACAGCAACATTGTGTGTCGACTAATTTTGATAGTACTGCCTTACAATAACTCAATCGCACATGACCAAATTTGGACGACAGTGGGGCTCTCCCTTTGCCACAGGTACACACATGATGCCTTGCCAATACATGCCTCTCATATCTAACTGCTAGGGCTCCAATTCATTTAACAAGGAGGGGCATCCTCTGTGAACCGCTAGTCAATTCCAAGTTTGACAAAGATGTAGGACTTGTTCAGTGTCTCAGAAAGCCTGTGTGTGGAAAAGAAAGGAACGAAGCATTATCAGGGTCACTGGTTTATCTTCCAGAGAATGTGCATTTCTTCACAATAGTATCATTTCTATCCCTGTCCAAGGCCTCTGGCAGGCACTCAAGCCCACAGGAAATCCGAGGTGATTCAATTCACAACCCTTCCCCATCCATATTCTTCCATCCACTGCAGTAGTGCTTACTCTCCATCTTCCACATCTCAGCGCTGAAAAATTCAGCTGTAGGTACTTGAAGCTAAGATGGGTCCTTGTGTAGTGTGGCTATACTAGAGTTAATGGGCAGTCCCCATGCCCCAATCCTCCCCCTAAATGTTCTGCTCTCAGACATGTTCACATCCAAATTAAAAGATCACTCAAATACCTGAGATTTACTGCATTACAATAACATGGCCATATAGACTTTGTCCCCAATGAATTCAAGGACAGTCATTTGGCTTCCCATGATGAAACTGGAAGGCTTCTCCTCCCATAACAAGGAAATTTTTCCTATTGGAACCAAAGGAGAAGTCAAGGAGTACCTGCTTACTCAAGACACACACAGAAAGATGAGAGAAAAGACTGAAAGGAAGAAATGCCATCAACCTTCTGCGTCCCAGAGGGTTGTACAAATCTGCTTTGTCTATCTCTTGGTCATCACCATACAAGTAGACTCAACCGTAGCAGGTAGACAAGGTTCTGAAACTCCATTCCATCTGATGCTTACCTTCTTCAGGGAGGCAACCTCCATTGGGAAATCAGGTCCCATTCCCTATTAGAGAATGCTCCTGCAAAGCCTGCAGGAAAATACAAGTGATCAGTGGGGCCTTGCTACAAGGGAAGAGAAAACTGATTTCTTGGGCCATAATCTATATTAGTTCAAAAATGTAGAACCTACATTTTCATGGCATTCTCTCTCACTAAATGTCTCAAAAGGAAGAACAAGTCAAAACCCTGATAGTGATTTGGAGGAGGAGAAGAGAGGAGCCATCATCTCAGCAAGATATTTGCAACCGGTGTGGCAAGGAAGGACAAACTGCAAAGAGCATAATTTACTGGATTAAAGGACAAGGCCTTGGCTATACATGCTTGGATCCTCTTCCACGGTAGGTGTTCTCCATACGACTGCCTCACACTTAGAAACCACCACAATAATATAAGAGTGGGGAACAGAAGAATAAATTCACCAAATGGTTGAAGAGATTCCTTCAGATTTAAGGAAATCTGCCGCAACTTACACGAACTAATGCCAAGTGACGTGAGTAGAAACAGTAGAACAGTGTACACAATAACACCAACATTGTGTGTCGACTAATTTTGATAGGCTTACCTCTTCTTACCAATACAAGTATTTAAAGCAAGTCACAAAGGCTCATGACTGAAAATGTAATCCACATCAAGCCAAAGATCTCGAGGTGGAATGCAGATTGAAATAGACTGTTGGTTCTCTCTTTTCTAATGTTTCTTCCTTCCTTATTGCGATTATTATAAAATCGTAACCCTAGAAATGCAGAAAAAGAGAAGGTTAATGAACTCAATAAAAATTTAGACAATTAGAAAGTAAATATATAACTTTAAAACAAGCACAGGAAAGGAAATATTAGAAATTATAGAAATTATAGAAGCACATAAAGTGAAATGAAACAAAACAAGCCATTTCTACAAACATGATAATTTAAAATGGGTCTTTGAAAAGACTTCTAACATTTCTCAAAATGTTGTATTCCTTGAATACCACCATCACCCCAGGACAGTGTGCAAACCATCCACCCCTTCCTCCAGTCTGTCCTCCCTTCTTTTATCCACCCTTCTTCCATTCTCCTTCCTCTCTATTTTCCTGTAGGAAAAAAATAGATTTGTATAGGCCGTTTCCTGTATATCTCATTTCTAGTTGCATGCTAAAAATAATTTTAACATTAAATTATTAAAGTATTTGAGTTCCACATTCTCTCCCTCCCACTCCAACTATCCTCACTGAGAAAACGAGCAATTCAATATAGTTCATACATGTATAACAGTGCAAGGCCCTTCCATATGAGTTATATTGTAAAAGACTAACCACATTTCCTGCTGTCCTATCCTGCTCTCCATTTGTTCTTTTCTCTCCCTTGACCTGTTCCCCCACAGTAGTACTTGCTTCTGATTATCCTTTTCTCCAAATTGCTATTCCTTCTAATATCTTCCCTCTCCCATCCCCTTCCCCCTTGCCCTCCTGCAGGGTAAAATAGATTTCCATATCTAACTGAGTGTGTCTTATTCTCTCATTAAGCCAAATCTCATGAAAGTAAGGCTCACTTATTTCCTTTCACCTCTCTCTTCTTCCCCTCCATTGTAAGAGCTCTTTCTTTCCTCTTTTACGTGAAATGATTTGCTACATTCTGCTTCTTCCTTTCTTTTACTCCTAGTACATTCCATTCAACAGCAAATTTTATTTTTTAGGTATTTTTTTGGGTATTCCCCTTTCATACTCAGTTCACCTTGTGCCCTTTATCTATCTATCTATCTATCTATCTATCTATCTATCTATCTATCTATCTATCTATCTATCTATCTATCTATCGGTATGTCTATCTGTCTGTCTGTCTGTATGTCTATCTATCTATCCATCTGTCTATCTATCTATATACACATTCACACATGTACCAATAAATACCTACACATATATAATATATACGTAGATACCCAAACACATCTACATATCTATTCCCTCTACCCTAATATTGAAATAGATCTCATGAGTTACAAATAACATCCTTTCATGTATTGATATAAACAGTGCAAACTTAATGAATTCCTTGAAACTTCTGTTTCCTGTTTCCTTTTCACATTTCTCTTGAATCTTTTATTTGAAAGTCAAATTATCTGTTTAGCTCTGGCATTTTCAACAAGAATGCTTGGAAGTCCTGTATTTCACTGAAATTCAATTTTTCCCCTGAAGTATTATACTCAGTTTTGCTGGGTAGGTGATTCTTGGATTTTATCCTAACTCTTTTGACGTCTGGAATATCATATACCAAGTCCTTCGTTCCCTTAGTGTAGAAGCTGCTAAATCCTGTGTTATCTTGACTATATTCCCACAATACTTAAATAATTTCTTTCTGGCTGCTTGTAATATGTTCTCTTTGATCTGGTAACTCTGGGATTTGGCTGCAATATTCCTAGGAGTTTTCCTTGTGAGATCTCTTTCAGGAAGTGATTGGTGAATTCTTTCCATTTCTAGTTTACCCCCAGATATAGAGAATCAGGGCAGTTTTTCTCGATCGTTTCCTGGATGATGATGTCTAGGTTTTTTTTTTTTTTTTTTTTTTTTGTTATTCATGGTTTTTAAGTGGATCAATAATTTTTAAATTATCTCCCTTGAACCTATCTTGCAGTTTAGTGCTTTTTCCAACAAGATATTTGACATTGTCTTCTATTTTTTTTTATTCTTTTGTTTTGCTTTATAATTTCTTGGTTTCTCATAAAATCATTAGCTTCTATGTGCTCCACTCTAATTTTTAAAGAATTGTTTTCTTCAGTGAGCTTTTGAACCTCCTTTTCCTTTTGGCCCCTTCTACTTTTTCAAGCATTCTTCTCATTAGCTTTTTGGATCTGTTTTCCTATTTGAGTTAGTCTATTTTAAAGGTGTTGTTTTATTCAGCATCTTTGTGATCTCCTTCAGCAAGCTGTTGACTCGCTTTTCATGATTTTCATGTATTGTATGCATTTCTCTTTCCAATTTTTCCTCCACCTCTCTTACTTAATGTTCAAAATCCTTTTTGAGCTCTTCCATGGTCTGAGACAATTGCAAACTTTTTGGAAAGATTTTGCATGTAGGAGCCTTGACTTTTATGTCTTCCTCTGATGGTATGCTTTTTTTCTTCCTCATCTGAAGGGATGGAAGAAAATATCTTTTGACCAAGAAAGCAACCTTCTATAGTCTTATTTTTTCCATTTTGTGAGCATTTTCCCAGCTGGTTACTTGACTTTTGAGTCCTTTATCAATTTTATGGTGTACTACCTTAGGCTACGGAGGTTTGGGGCAGCTGTTCTCCGAGTTGTCTCTAGGGACCTGTAAGTTCTCAGTTTGAGAAATGAGAAATAACCTTAGTGTTAAGAAATAATCTTACTGTCTTTTCTTAGATTATTCTTATTGATTTATTTTTAGTTTTTCTTCCATCTCTCCCATTTGATTCTTAAAGTCTTTTTAAATATCTTGTATAAATTGTTTTTGAGCAGTTTACCACCTGACTTTACTCTTTGGGGGTTTCTTTGCTTCAGTATCCTCCTCTGAAGATGAACCCCAGTCATTTTTGTTCCCATAATAGTTTTCTATGTTTGGATTCTTTCTCCCTTGCCTGTGCAATTTTTTTTGGTGACAATAGCTTAATTTTTGTTATCACCTCTAGCCCTGGGGTATGGGAAATGGTGCCTCTTGCCCCAAATATTTTGTTCTACCCTCTAGCTTGGAAACCAAGCCAAATATCCAGCCTCCTGTAAGTACCTGCAGCCAGAGCCTTTCTGCCCCACTGCTTCTGGTCTCCCTGGGCATGTTCTGGAACCTTCTCTCCCCACCTCTCTTCACATCACAGTTGAGTCTGTCATTCTTTATCAGCAGAGATTCTCTCAATCTTCCCGGGATGAAATGCCCAACTACTCCTACTATCCTGGGAGTGAAAGTTCTAGGATTGGGGAGGAGGCAGCCTCTCAAAACAACTAACCCCAGCTTGCTGGTTGTTGTTTAAGAGGCTTGCAGGTCGTTTTGAAAAGGGAACCTAGCCCGAAGATATTTACTCTTCACGGGGACTAAACCTTGTTCTGAGACTTTTTCTTCCTATCTCCTTGAATTGTCCCAAGAAGACCCCTCTGCTTCCCCTATTCTTATTTCCACCCACACTTTGTTCGCCTTAAGGTACTATTTTAACTTTTTTTTGGGGGGAAAATCTTAACAGCTTGGAATTTTCTGACCTCCTAACCCCCCAACCCCCCAATAGATATAAAGCCCTTGTACCAAGTAAGGACAATATCAAGCAAAACAAATTCCCACCTTAGTCACATCCAAAAATATATGTCTTACTATGCATGTAAGTCAATCACCTCTCTGTCACTATATGGACAGAGTTTTTCATTGCAGGTACTCTGGAATCAGCTATAGGTGTTCTTCAATTGTTTCTTTTTTTACAATAGTTGAGTTATTGTCTGAACTTTTCTCCTGGTTTTGTTTATATAAATCTTCTTAGGTTTCTCTAAAGCTTTCCTATCTTTTCTTATAATAGTATTCAATTACATTAACATATCATCACTTGTTCATCTATTCCCTAATTAATGAGTGTCCTCCTTAATTTTCAGTTCTTTAACACTATGAAAACTTTCTGTAAATACACACACACACACACACACACACACACACACACACACACACATAATCAACTTATATGGACTTTTAAGGGCCTAGTCACACCATTGCCAGGTAAAAAAAGTATAAGAGTATGCACACTTTAGTAACGTTTTGGCCATAGTTCCAAATTAATTTCCAGAATGGCTAGACCAATTTACCATTTCAACAACAATGAATTAATGTGTCTTTTCCCACTGGTCCTCCATTATATGTTACTTTTTTTTGGGGGGGGGGGGCAGGGAGTGTTCGTTTTTCCCCTATCTGATAAGTTTAAGACCTATCAGTAATTTTAATTTACATTTTTCCAGTTTTTAGTGATTTGGAGCATTTTCTTGTCATATGACTCTAGAGAGCTTGGATTTTTGCCCTTGAAATCCACTTATTCCTATAAAACCCTGGGAATGGAGTTAGAGTTCAAATTCAGTCACAGATACTTACCAGGCCTTGCATGAGTCATTTCATCTCTGTTTGCCTCAGTTTCATCATCTATAAAATGGAGATCATCATACCACCTCCCTCTCAGATCATTGTGAGGATCAAATTGTTGCAAAGTGAGATGACTGGAAAGCTTTTAGTGCTTGGTATATATTGGGTGTTTAATCAATGCTTGTTTCCTTTCTTTTTCCCTTATGTTCATAGAATTAAAAATAAGTTCTTCCTTTTTTCTTTTAATTTATTTATGATGTGACCTTTTATATTTAGATCTGTCCATTGGGAGTTTATCTTATGATGGAAGTTGGTCATGTAATAATAATTTTGGCCAGAATGCTGTCTAAATTTCCCTACAATTTTTGCCAAATATTACATTCTTATTCTGGTAGTTGAGGTATTTAGACTTATCAAAAATTTTGTTTGTTTTTGTACCTAATGTATTTCACTGATCATTGTAACGTCTACTAACCTGGTTTAGTCATTACTGCTTTATAGTATAGTTTGAGATCTTCTCCTGATTGACCTTTTTTTACACTCCTCCCTATCCCTAAATTGAGAATCCCAAACAAAGCAAACCCATTACACACAAACACATACTATTGTGTGTGTGTGTGTGTGTGTGTGTGTGTGTGTGTGTGTGTATATATATATATATATATATATATATATATATATATATATATATACACATATTTAATCAAGGCAAATTTTCACATTGGTCATGTACTAAAAATATTTGTGTCATTCCTCATTCTGAATCCTTCACCAGCCCAACAGGAAATGAGAAGAATGTATAATCTGGGCACCTTTGGGCATGTTTAGTTCTAATATGGAGATCTCCAAAGAGGCCTTTTGAGCCAGCCCAATTTGCCTAACATGGAAGACCTTGGATCCCTGACCATGTGTGTGCGCGTGCGTGTGGGCCTCCATTGATTGGCTGCCTGAATCTAATACTGGCAAGACTGAGTCAGTCTGGCTTTCTGTATCACTCTTTTCAACTGCTTTCTTTTTGGACACTATTATCTGCTGTGTCTAGAGTGGGAAAGATCTCAATTCACCTACATGAACTGAACACTTTAATCCTGCTTCAAGAAATGAACTCAGCCTCTACCCTATTTTGTTTGCCCTTCTAAGTGTCAGGTGCTGGAGGTGATTCCCCATGGGATGTAGGATTTCAGGTCATGGAGACCTTGGAAATGACATTCTAGGCAAAATGATGTAGCCAGACAGCCTAGTATGGAATTCTGGAGCTTGAGTCTAAGAAACATTTTTAGACTTAGAACTGAGATTATGTTCTATGGGAACTGAGCTAAGCTATAAACCTAATCCCTTTTCCCTCCGAGGAAACTGATTTGGCCTCCCACAGGTCAGGAGAGTAAATTTGTACACTCCTGATTATACTTTTTGAAGTAATTATTCCTTTGTAAATGCTGTTGTGTTACACAATAGTATTCTATCACATTCTTATACTTTTGCAGTTAGCTATTCCACAATGATGTGTATGCTCTCAGTGTCTGATTCTTTGCCACTGCAAAAAAATGCTGCTGTAAATGATTTTTATACATTTTTGGTATTTGTTTTGCTTAGGAATAAGTCCTTCCTTGACCTTCATTCCCTCTAATTCCTCCTTCTCCCTTTTTCCACTCTCATTTTCGTGCACTTCTATGCTCAACTCTTCCCTCTTTTGACCAGGTTAGATGAGAGTGAGGTCCAAGTGTCAGCCACTCTGCCTCTAATCTATTCCTCCTTGTTTGAATAGTTGCTTATTTGCACACCTCAATTAGGTGGCATAATTTCCCCTGATCTTCCTTTCCCTCCTCTCTCTTCATGTATTCCTCTTCCAATTCTTTTCTTAAGATCCTCAAGACATAACACAACGAGTCTCAAGTTTTGTGTAATGAGATTCCCTCTCTGAACCCTGATGATGATAAGATTCAGAGGGTTCAGGTATCACCTCCCCACATCTGAAGGCAAGCAATTTATCTTTGTATGATCCTTTGTCATTGGTCATTGGTGTTTACCTACTTATGTTTCTTTTCTTTTGTGTTTGAATTTGGAAGTCCTCAGCTCTGGTCTTTTCATTTGGAATGCTTACGAGTCCTCAATTTGGGGTCTCTGCGACATTTCTCTAAGGAAGGTCTGGGCAGTTCCTGTTGCTGCTTTGGTGCTGAGTGCTATATTACTTCAGGATGTCAAGGAGAGGTTGGGAACCTGCAAGCTTTCAGCACTCCCAAAGTCAGCTAATCCAAGGCAAAGTCTGATTGCTGCCACACTACTGAAAATTTTCGCTTTGAACTTGAGTCTAGGGAAGATTAGATTGCTCATGTACTCAGGCCCCATCAGTCAGCTGGCCTGTTCATAGTAGCAGAATTGTAGACTCTCCTTTGGCCTGAAATTCTTGGCCTTGTTATTCCTTTGCAGACTGGGCTACATGCTGCTGGTGAGATCCTGTTTCACAGCTGTAGTCTGAGCTCCACCACTGTTGCTGTTGCTACCACTGGCTTCTGAACTTCTTTCTTCACACACCACTAGGGCCTACTTGTTCAATGTCTTCATTGACTGACAAATAATGGTTTGCTTTGTTTGGAATTCTCAATTTAGGGATGGGGAGGGATGTAAAAAAGGCTAACATTGTCTTATTAAAAGAAAGTATCAGAAACAGATCTCAAACTATATTATAAAGCAGCAATGATTAAATCAGGTTTGTAGGAGTTACAATGATCAGGGAAACATGTTACATACAAAAACAAACATAATTTTGAGTAAGTTCAAAAATGTCAGCTACTAGAATAAGAACTTAAATATGAGAAAAATTGCAAGGAAGATTAGCTTCTGTAAATATATATTTACTCGTGGCACGTTTGTTCTCCTAATCCTCACTCTTTCTCTGTGTTCTCTTCGTCTCTCCATTGAGCCTAGCACAGTGCTGAACAAGCAGGAGGAGGTAGTCACCAAATGCTCCATGCTTGTTTTCTTTCCTAAAGAAAATTGATTTCAAATCCAGTAAATCAGAAATATTGAACTCAGTTTTTGTTCATCATCTCCTCAACAGTTCCTTAAGCGTTTTGAGTGTAAAAATAGCTTTCCTCATGATCTTCAGATACCAGTGTCTTCATGATTTTGCTTCTTCTCTGACTCATGCACAAACCAAGACTTATAGGCAACTGTAGCTTTTCTTTGGACAGTGTTGCTTTAGAAATATCTATGAGCACAGAATTGACATTAGAAAGCAGTGCTTTGGTGAAATTCATATAAGTTTTTTGTAAGCATAGTAGGCTCACTGTCAATGGATTTTTTGAGGTTTGAGACTGGAAACATGCCCCATCAATGGCATTTTGGCCCATGTTCTTCTTTATTCTCTCCACATAGATCATATGAAGAATGAGTTTTATGGAAGGTGAATACCCCAAATCCAGTCTCTGTCCTTTCACTCTTTTCTGATGGGACTTGCTACCCTGATGTTTATACCTGTCCTCAGTTTTGTGGTGCTGGGAAAGAAAAAGAAATCACATTTGAGCCAGATAGCATTTGCTATACTCTCTATTTGAATATCATTAAAATGTAGATATTGTATCCAAGAGAAGAAAGAAATTATAGGATGATAATTGAATCAATGAGAATTGAATTTTAATGTTTAATGTTCTGTTATATTCATATTGTGTTAGTTGAGTACGATTTCTAACCTCAAAAGGAGTAAGACCTCCCACTTTCCCAGTGTAGACCATCTCTCTTTTATTTATTTATTTATCTATCTATCTATCTATCTATCTATCTATCTATCTATCTATCTATCTATCCATTCATTCATTCATTCATTCATTCATTCATTCATTTATTTATTTATTTATTTATTTATTTGCTTATTTATTTATTTATTTATTTAGCTTTTTACATTCATTTTCACAAATTTTTGGGTTCCAAATTTTCTCCCCTTTTCTCCCCTCCCCCACCCCAATACCCCAAGCAATCTAATTTTCCCTATCTCCAATCTGTCCTCTCTTCTGTCATCCCTCCCTTCCCTTGTCTCTATCTTCTCTTTTCTCCTGTAGGGCCAGATGACTTTCTATTCCTCATTAACTGTATGTCTTCTTTCCTAGTTGCTACAATACTAAACAATTGTTCCTAAAACTTTGAGTTCCAAATTCTCCCCATCCCTCCCTCCCCACCTATTCCCTTTGGTATGGCAGGCAATTCATTATAGGCCATATCTGTGTAGCTTTGCAAATGACCTTCCTGATAGTCGTGTTGTGTAAGACTAACTGAGTTGCCATCCCTCCTAACCTGCCCCTCCTTGTTTCTCTTCTGTCCTTTGATCCTGTCCCTCCCCAAGTGTTGACTTTCAATTACTCCCTCCTCCCTTTGCCCTCCCTTCCATCATCCCCCCCCAATATCTCCTTCTCCCCCACTTTCTTATACTGTAAGATAGGTTTTCATACCAAAATGAGTGTGCATTTCACTCCTTCGTTTAGTCAAATGTGATGAGGGTAAACTTTTGTTTGTTTGTTTGTTTGTTTTTTCCTCAGCTCGCCTCTTTTTCCCTCCACTAAAAACATCTCCTACTTGCCTCTTAAATGACATATAGTTGCCCCCTTCCATTTCCCCCTCTTTCCTCTCACTACATTTCTCTCTCACCATTTACCTTAATTTCTTTTAAGGTATGGTCCCATCCTATTCAGTTCAATTTGTGCTCTCTGTCTCTGCATGTGAATGCATGTGTGTGTGTGTGTGTGTGCATGCATGTACATGTGTATGTGTGGTCCCACCAACCACCCAGATACTGAAAAGTTTTAAGAGTTAGAAATATTGTCCTTCCCTGTATGAATGCAAACAGTTCATTTCTGGTAAGTCCCTTAATACTTCTCCTTGCTGTTTACTTTTTCATGCTTCTCATTCTTGTGTTTGAAAGTCAAATTTTCTTTTCAGCTCTGGTTTTTTCATCAAGAATGATTGAAAGTCCTCTGTTTCATTGAAAGACCATATTTTCCCTTGAAGTATTATATTCAGTTTAGCTGGGTAGGTGATTCTTGGTTTGAGTCCTAGTTCCTTTGCCTTCTGGAATATCCTATTCCACGCCCTTCGATCCCTTAATGTAGAAGCTGCTAGATCTTGGGTTATCCTGATTGTATTTCCACAGTACTGGAATTGTTTCTTTCTAGCTGCTTGCAAGATTTTTTCCTTGAGCTGAGAGTTCTGGAATTTGGCCACAATGTTCCTAGGAGTTTCTCTTTTTGGATCTCTTTCAGGTGGTGATTGATGGATTCTTTCAATACTTATTTTGCCCTCTGGTCCTAGAATGTCAGGGCAGTTTTCCTCGATAATTTCATGCAAGACGATGTCTAGGCTCTTTTTTTGATCATGGCTTTCAGGTAGTCCCATAATTTTTAAGTTGTCTCTCCTTGATCTATTTTCCAGGTCAGTTGTTTTTCCCATGAGATATTTCACATTCTCTTCCATTTTATCGTTCTTTTGGTTTTGTTTGGTGATTTCTTGGTTTCTCATAAAGTCATTAGACTCCATCTGTTCCATTCTAATTTTGAGAGAACTATTCAATTCAGTGAGCTTTTGAGCCTCTTTTTCCATTTGGCTCATTCTGCTTTTGAATGCATTCTTCTCCTCATTGGCTTTTTCAACCTCTTTTGCCAATTGAGTGAGCCTATTTTTCAAGGTGTTAATTTCCTCAGCATTTTTTTGGGTCTCCTTTACCAAGATATTGACCTTTTTTTCATACTCTTCTTGCATCTTTGTCATTTCTCTTCCCAGTCTTTCCTCCACCTGTCTAACTTGCTTTTCAAAATCCTTTTTAAGCTCTTCCAAGGCCTGAGCCCACCCAACACCCCCCTGGGGTGTCTGGGGTACTGAGGCCCCGCCCTCCACATCTTTCCCTGATGGAAAGAATACGTTCTCGTCCTCCCCATCAGATCCGAAGGTCGGGATCATTTGCATTTGTTGGAAAAAACTCTCTAAAGTCTTATTTTTCTTCCCCTTTCTAGGCATTTTCCCAGCCAGTTACTTGACTTCTGAGATTCCTTTCCACCCCCGCCTGGATCCGCCCAGCTAGCGCTTGGCCTCTGAGATTCAAATGTGCTTTCCCGCGGCAAGCTTTAGTTCTGGCGCAGGGGTGGGGGCAGGGCCGCCTCCTAATCTTGGGCCCTCAGGGGCTTTCTGCAGAGACTTTCAGGAACGGAGCGGGTGGGGGAGGGGTGGGGGGCCCCGCCTGCTGTGCTCAGCTCCCTTGGGGGTTTTATTCAGAGGCGTTCAGCAGTAGAGCAGGGTGGGGGCAGGGCCGTCTCCCCTGCTCGGCTCCCTCAGGTTGGAAAGACCTTCAGTATTGAAGATCCTACCTGCTGCTGGGGGATTCCTGAGTCCCGGGCCGTTGCCGCCTCAGCCGCCCGCCCACGCCTCTGCCTCCGCCGCTTCCTGCCCCCGTCTCTGCCGCAGCCGCTTCCTCCCGAGAGGGCCCGAGTCACGGAGAAGCTCCGCTCCCCTCCCCTATCGCAGCCTTCTTTCTTACTGACCTGTAGCTTCTGTGGGCGGAGGGACTTTCCCGGCTGCCGGAGCTTCCCCCGGAGCTTTCCTCTCTGAAGTCTGCTCGGGTCAGCTTCTCTGGGGCCGCGGCCAGGGGTGGGGGTGGGGTCCGCTTTCCGGAGTGTGATGGACCCCGGGGACGGCTCTCCAGGGTTCAGTGGAATGGAAATCTCTTCCCCTATGTTTATGCACCCCCTGCAGAGATTCAGAATTTATGGGGATCTCCTTTTACCTCAATTCCATGGGTTGTGGGCTCGGAGCTCATAAATGTGCGTCCTTCTACTCAGCCATCTTGGCTCCGCCCCCGTAGACCATCTCTTAAGCTGAACTGCACCTTCTCAAAGATAGATTTCCAGGTCATGTGACAGGACACCCACAGAGCCTTTCCATCTTCTTTGGTGCAGAAATTGTGAGTCTTAGTTAACCTGTGGATATAGAAAGCTGTCATGAAATTCCTTTAAAATCTCTCATTTTCGCAGAAGGCAAAGCAAAAGCCAAGGCATTTGTTCATTCAAGATAGACTATCACGTAATAAGCAGGAAGTCAAAGAACTCACATCAGGCCAAGAAGTGCATCACCACCTGAGAGACTGAATTATATTCAGTGCTTACTACAAGGGACTCTGTATTTAGGGAAGGAGATGGCATGGAGTGGTAGGTAGGGGGAAGGTAGAAGGATAGATGTGTCTCTCTCCGTGAGATAGGAGTGAAGGAGATCTTAGTCAAAGGCATCTGTGTGACAGCTGATGGAAGAGAGGAGAAGGTGGAGCTTATGCCAAACAGCTTCTATTTTTTCTGTAAAATATGAAGTAAGATTCTGAGCTGAGAAGGTTGAGGAGGGGAAGCCATGGGAAATTTTAGAAGGGATTCTTTAAAAAGTCACTGTGGAGAGGGGGAGAGTGAGTTGATAAAGGAGATGTCAAAGGATCACCTAGCAGCAGGGAGGGTTTAGTTGACATTGGGTAACACATTTGTAATAGACCCAGTCAAAACAATTTCCTGATTTTCTCAACCTACATTCAGCAGCAAGGGATGACGGAATGATCCAAGGGTCATTCGGGCTAGGCACACAAGAGAAAAACAGTGTAGAGTTGAACTGGTTCCCCAAGGTGCAAAATAGAGAGAATGTAGCTAGTGTAGGGAAAATGATCTGGGAGAGAATGAAGGAATTAGACGTAATGGTCTGGAATAAGAATACGGGTTTGTAAGGGAAGTCAGAGGGAGAAGTGAAAAATAAGGAGATTTCCAGATTCAAACGTTTGAGGGGAATATATATATATATATATATATATATATATATATATATATATATATATATACACACACACACACACACACACACATATACACACACACATATATATATTACACACACGTACATATATGTGTGTGCATATATAATATACATGTATGTGTATACGTATATATATACATATGTATAAATGTATGTATATGTGTACGCATGTGTGTATTGAAGTCACAAAATATGGGGGAGGAATTGAGGAGGAGAGTAAGACTGAATGAGATAATGAACTGAGTTGAGCAAGGAAGGGCAGTGACAGAGTTGAGGGTGGGGCAGGAGGAGGATGGAAGGTTGTAGATAACAGGTACCCAGATTTTGACTAGGTGGTCGGGATAAATTTCAGTAACCTTAAAGGGGGTGAGGTTGCTGCATGATGGAGGTAGGGGGAGAACCTGACCATCAAGATAAAAAAGATTTCACAGTTCTTCCCAAGTATACAGAGCAGAGCATACCCTTTTGTGCCTTAAAGACCAACTTGAACTCCAGAGGAGTAATCACAGCGTTCAGATACAAACAGGAGCTAAACTCCAAGAAAGGCTTTTGATAACCTCCAGGAATCAATCTCTCAGATAAATAGTATTTCTTTTATGATGCTTTCCAAAATTATAATGGAAGAAATCAAGCATAATAATGTCATAATAATATTGATTTAAAACATCTACCACAAAGAAAGCTTAGTGCCAGGCAAACGACATTATTCCACTTGAATGCATTTCTGAATTACCTTAGGAAAAAAAAAAACGAAACAAAAGCAAAACCCCTAAAACGTTTGTCTCTTCTACACTAGGCATGCTTGGAGACTTGCATAGATTAATGGAAACTCAGTTGAATGTATAGATACAAAATGACTCTTATTCTCGATGTCTATAAACATTTTGTCTGCACTATGGGGGTGCAGTGTCTTCTTACAAAGGCAAGATTGTCAGGAAGAAAAGGCAGAAGATAAATATTAGAAGAAAGGAAGAAAGGTGTGTCCCTGTTAGCCTAGTCGTTGACAGAAAGCTCCCACTCTAATTCTTCTTTTCAGTCTTTATTCAGATTCAGTGAAGAGAGAGGGAAGGACTTTTCTAAGTCCTCTCGCATCTTCTAACCTGGTTCATCTCAGCTGATGCCCCCCATGATTAGCATGGATGAGGTGGGGTTCCTAATTTTGTCATTTGGAAGCAGTCCAATACGGTATTCTCCAGTCTTCTCTAACAACTGCTGTTTTGTTTTTTCTTTTGGTCCTCCTGTGATTACTCATGGTCTGGATTCTACAGTTGCTATAGAACACTAATGAGTGGAATGCCTGGTACCAAGCAGTCTCTTCAGGGACCTGTGTAGGGGAAGAAGCCCGCTCCACACCCAGGATCTGTGCTAGCATAGGTTCTTTGATCTGCTTTTGTAAAGGAAAGACAGCTTCAGAGGGTCAACAATCTTACTTTAATTACAGATAAATAGGAAGAAGTGAATATAGAAAACACAAGCAGAGAAATTACCCCAGAAATTCAACAGAGAGGGCTCCGACTGTCTGGACAAAGTAATACAATCGCCTACAGACAGCGGCACACCAGAGAGCACCAACATCCAAGGACCGGGGCTCTTAGCAGACGACTTCCCAGAGTTCAGTCTAGGGAATCAAAAGGTCCTTCTCCTGAGGGAGCCTCCAAAGAAAAATACCAGTCCCCTAGAATACATGACAAGGACTCGGCTCCTGATTGGCTCAGAGTCAGTAGGTACAAAACCTAGGTAACTCAGCACAGCTGTGAATTTTAAGGATACGAAGGAGATCAGTCTTTCTGATGTTCACAATTTAGCCTGAGCCGAGGAAACAACTCCAGGGAGCAACAACAACAAATCCCACTTTGCTTAGGCTTAAAACGACCACGATGCCTGTGCAGGTTGTGCACTGGTCAGGACTGGCCTCTGGTCCTACCCTGTTGAATGGCACCAGTGGGTGGCGGGGACACTTATAGAACACCCTCTGTTTTAGAGAGTACGACTGGGATGTATTTCCTACCTGCTTTTGCATTCGGGGAGGGCATCAACAAGTTCAGTACGTCTCTCCGTCTGATGCTAAAGGAGGATAGAGCGGCTCCGGGAAAAACCCCTGTATCCAAACTGGTGGGTTCTCTAAGCCCCCCGGCGCCTGCGAACAGCCGACTTGCCCCGTGAGAACGGGCTCCTCCAAAATAGAAGCCCATCCTGTAGGGCGACTCTCTGGAGACTCAGGGACAAAACTTGAAGCGGCTTGTCAGCCAGCCTTTCCGAGGGCTGATTGGGAATCCAGAGATCCAACCAGCATTCCATCTTCCCCTTGCCCCGCCCCCGCGCCCCGCGATTGCCATAGCGACTACCTGAAGAGGAGGGATTCGTGGATTCAAAGTTCCAGACCTGACGCACACAGAAGGACTCCCGCCTCTCCCCGCCCCCGCCCTCCCCGTCACCATGGTTACCACAACACTTCCATGCTTGAATTGGCCGGCCTGGCCACTGCCAGTCTCCTTCCCAGGTTCTCGTGGGCCAAGGAGGCAAATTTCTTGGAATTTTTGTAGAGTGCTGTGAGGTGGAAAATTGGCCAGGTTGCCGCCAGCCGCGCTGTGGTTGGGAGGAGGTCACGGGCACTCACGTCCCTCCCATCAGTTTCGGAAAGGCTAGTTGGAGCCCCTCCTTGTCTCTCCGCAAGAGGATGACACTTTCCACACACCCCACCCCCAGCCCCACCCGCCTTGGTTCACCCTACTCCCTGCCCTATGGACTTTCCCTGGGCTCTCCCCACGCCCCAGACCTGACCTCTGCCCGGGGTCTCGGATCAAGTTTGGGGCCGAGGGGAGCTGGGTAGGGAGCACAGACGGGGTGGAGGGGGGCCGCCCACCCCAATCCTGGTTTGCCTGAGGGAAGGGAGACTGGGGAGCGTGTAACGATCATCCTGCCAAGGCCGAGGTCGAGGAGGAGGGTGTTGGGAAGGTCCAGTCAGCCTCGGCCGAGCCTGGAAATGAGGATGACTAAGGCCACCGGTCAGCCAGATGATTCGCTCCTAGGATTTCCAGTCCAGGTTCAAGACGGGCCCGGGGAGGCTTGTGGCAGCGGGAACCGTGCTGAAGGCCAGGTCCGGGCTTTGGAGGGCACTTTGAGTCTTCCACGGGAGACCAGGGCTGGGACCCTCTCGGCTGGGGTATTTCAGACTGCCTGCTGAGCCATGGGGCAGACAAACACTCGGGAACGACCTTGGACCGGAGAGGGCCACACAAATTAATGATTGGATGGGGTTGAGACGGTTCCGATGATCTCACTCCTGCCGCTGTCCCTCGATTAGTGTCTGTTTCCCAGGATCCTGTCTGCTGGGGAGGGATGGGCGGGGTTGGACCGCTGGGCTGGTGTTTTGCTGGGACTATGGACACCAAGATTCTGCCCGAAATCCTTAGGGAAATTCATCCGATTGTCAGTTAAACGGTCTTTGGCGCCAAGAGGGCGGATTATGATCAATGTAAACTTTTTGTGGTGCATGAGTACGCGTGTGTTTGCTATAACAACCTGCTTATGGCCCAGAATGATCATAAAGCTCTTGTATGTATCCCTTTCCCCCAATGTCAGTTTTGTTCAAGTTCCTCAATGCAAGTTTTTGCTTCAACCTGGACCTCCAGGTCCAATAAATCCCTCGGGCATTTCATGCCCCTGGGACTTTGAGAGACTCACTTAATCTGTCTGGGTCTCACTTTCTTCCGTGGTGAAAAGAAGAAATTAGATTAGCTAGCCTCTAGGGTCCCTTACAGCTTTAAATCTGTGATCCAAAGATCCCCCTTCCTGCCACCTGTGTGATGCGGACGGCTTAATCTTAATGACCATCTTTAAGGATGTAACCTTGTAGCTTAAAAGCCTTCAACGACTGCCTATTGAGAGAAATACAAATGCCAGTTGAGTAGACTTTTTAAAAGAAAGGAACTTCACTCTTTGGCAAATTGCCTTAGAACTTAAAAGAGATATAATATATAAATAACCTTTGGTCCCTTCTCTCAGGGAATTTACACATCTCCTATGCAGATATGACATGGAAAAATAACTATAATATCCAATAACATAAGATAAGCATATGAGAAAGGCAAAGATTACTCTGTGAGATCCCAGGATGTAAGGTCCTTAGTGATGACATGTTAGGGAAAGATTTCTGGAGAAGGTCGACTTCTATTTGGATTTGAAAAGATGAATAGAAATTTGAAAAATGGCATGTGATTTCAGGGTCCAGAATTCCATAATAGGAAAGGGAGGCCTAGACAACATACTGCACATGCAGAGCATTTTCATCTTCTTGGAACGTACAGTTGGCTGCGTGTGTGTGTGAGATCGAGAAAATAAGGACGGTATTCTGTAGGACTCCCATGCCAGACGGAAAGGGACCTTCACTCAGTAGGTTGCAGGGTACCATTGTATGTCTTGGAACAAAGTAGTGCCACGATCCAAAGAATGTCTAACCTTAACACTAATTCTGGCAATAACATGAAATATAGATTGGAGGAGAAAGAGAATAAGACAGAAGATTCTGGTATGAGACAATTAGTGCAGTAGTGAGGGCATATAATTTAGCATTGACTTTGGGAGATTGATGACGGGGTGGGAAAGAGACTGATGTAAAAGGACTTGGATATTGACATACAGTAAGCACTTAATACAGGAGGTAATGGATGATTTGGGAGAGAACAGTTTCATTAGGTTCATAGGATTGGAAGCTAACTTGCAAAGAGAAGAGAGACCCTGGTTACTGCCGAAGCAGAGTCCTCAGGCACAAAGTTTCCTTGAATTTGGCTGGTTCAGGGTAGAAGGGAAAGGTTTTTTTTTTTTTTTTTAACGTGTGAAAATTGAGACAAGACAAGAAAGGGGAAGACTGAGGATGATTGTAACAATAAGGACTCACGTCTATGGAAGTCTAAAGTTTGGTAAAGTTGTCCTTTTCATAACCTGATCTCATGGAAGCACTACAGCCACCCTGTCAAGTAGGAACTTTTTGCATTCTTACATACCAACTTTTACAGATGAGGAGACTGAGCCTCAGAGGGAATGCCTTCGCTCTCCGTTTGTGAACAAGAGACAGTATAAGGCAGAGGGAAGACTTGAGGATTTGTGGACAGAACACTTGATCTTAAACCTGGGCTCTGCTAAGTAACCTCTGTATTGTTACATTAAAAATAGCATGAATAACTCCATTTTATTTTCGAACCACCATTTAGTGAAGTTAAGTTTCCTGTACATGTAAGTCACCTAGTTTTGGTAATGACACAAATTTATTCCCCCTCCTTACTGTCACCCAGCCCTGGGTATCTCTAGATCTCCTCTAACATTAAGAAACCAGGTGGTTTAATCCTTAATCCCGTTAATCGCTCTCCAAATTGTATATTAGCCCCATAGAAACATGGATTCAGCACCTCTTGTATTACTGAGAGCAGTGGGCCCAATTTGTTTCTGCAACTACATGCCTTGCTGAATAAATTATTTGTCTGGATGATATTCAAGTCCTTTATTTCAGTTCAACAGGATGTCCTTGAACAAATCATGGAGACTTTTCTTTGCATGCATTTCTTACTTTCCTCGAAAGGTGAGGGAACTTAAAAACATGCATGCCTGGGATAGAAGAGTCACATTGGTGAAATTTGTCCAAGGTATTGAGTAAATGAACAGTGAGCTGCTAAAAGATGTTTGGGAACATGGGTAGCAGATTGTGGAGAGACTTGAGTAGCAGATTTCCTGGGTCATTTCCCCTGATGACTATTTCAAACTTTTCCCTGTCTCCTCAAGCCGTCAATCAAAGCACTGGACACCGTACATATGCTCCCACTTGTAGTCTTAGCCCCCTCCTTCACTAAGGGGATTGAGGGCCCCTAACTGGACTTTCCTTGATTCCCTTTTTCCACCGCTCAAAATGTCTCATTACTTACAACCTTTTTCTCCCCTCTCCTGCTTGTCTCATGACTCCTCACTAAAGCAACCCCTCCCACCTGTGTCAGGTGAATTATCACACTTTTGGTTTGTCCAAATACCCTCTCTCAGCTTTCTGAGTGCTGAACTTGTCAGAAGCAGGAAGAATTGGGCTCACATCCCAGCTCCAGGCCTTACTAGTTATGAGACCACAGGAAGGTCTCTGAGGTTTTTCTCTTCTGAGAAATGAGGCAGGCAACCATACCAGGACTTTCCACTGAAGGGGGTGGTTGTGAGGATCCTGTGATATCAGGTATCGACAGAATAGATTGCCAGCCTTGGGGTTCCAGCAACTGCAGCTGTTATTATTATGATCATTTTCAGTCTTTCTCTTTCCAGTCCTTTCCATCCATCTGCAGCCTCATCTCTCTCGTCTGCTTGCCTCGTGGACCCTGCCAGGGACCTCAGTTCCACCTCCTTCTACTCCTGTGTCCTGGGTGGGGGAGGGGGAGTGGTGCTAGTGATGCCGATTGGAGGATGGATGAGGCACTGCAGTGAAGGCTGCTGCAGGGCGCATGCTCTCCAGGGTGGGGGCAGAATCGGGAGATGGAGGATGGATGGGTGAGACAGGTGCCCATCTGTCCCAGGTATTGTGAAGCTGGTGAGTGAGAAGTCGGGGGACTGGAGGCTGGGATCCGTGAATCCACCACCTCCCCTCTGCCCTTTCCCCTTCCCTCCTCTTTTCCTCTTCTTCCCTCCTGCTTTCTCTTTCCCCTCCCTGCTCCTCTCCCCATTCCTCCTCTTTCTCTTCTCTCTTCCCCTCTGTCCTTTATCTTATTTCCTCTCTACCTTACCTCTTCCTCCTCTCTACTCCTTCCTCCCTTCCTTCTCTGTCCCCTCTTTTCTCTCCCTTTTCCCCTGCTCTTCCACCTTCTCGTTCTCCTTTTACCCTCCTCTTTCTTTTACTACTTCCCCCTCATCTGCCCCTTTCTGCTCCTCTCCTCTCCTCAGACCACTTCTTTTCCTCTCCTATTCTCAGTACTCTTCCTTGAACGATTCTCTTCTACCCTCTACCTCTCCCTTCCTTAGTGTCTCCCCTTCTCCTTTTTCTCTGACCTCCACTGTTTTCCTCCTTCCTTCCTCTTGCTCCTTATCTCCCTTCATCCAACTCTCTACTCCTTTTCTGTCCCTTTCCTCTTCTCCCGTTCCCCCATCCTCCACTCTCTCTCTTTTACTTCCCCTCCTTTTCTCTTACCTTCTCACCCCTCCTTCTTTCTCTAAACTTCTCTCACCTCTTCCCCTACCCTTATTCCTCCTTCCCTCTCTCTCTCTGTTCCTCCCATTATCCCTTCTCATCCTCCCACTCCTTTTTCTTCCTCCTAACTTGTTCTCTCTTTTATCCCCACCTCCACCCTTCTATTTTCTCTCATCCACTTTCTCACTCCTTTTCTCTCCTCCCCTCGTCTCTGCTCTCCTTCCTGCTCTCCTCCCTTTCTGCCTCCCTTCCTCTTCCCATTCTTTCCTTTACTTCCTCCCCCGCCTTCTCTTTATTTCACCTCACACCCCCTCCTCTTTCTCATCCTTCCTACTCCCCACTTCTCCTTGCTCCTCCCCTAACTCCTTTTTCTCTTGCCTTCTCCCCCTCCTAATTTCTCTTTTTTCTCCCCTCTCCTTCTGCTCTGGTACTCCTTCCCCTCTTTCTCATTTGTTCTCCTTCCTCCTTCTCTTCTCCCTTCTTTTTCTCTTTTCTTCTCTCCCCATCTTCTTATTTTAGCTCAGACTCCTTCATCCTCCCCCTCCTCATCTCCAGGCTCCTCCCCTTCCTCCTCCTCTCCCTTCCTCATATCTCTCCCATGTTTTCTTTTATCTAGCTCTTCTTTATGCTTTCTTCTCCCCCTTCTTTCCTATATCTCTTCTCCTCCCCTTTCTCCCTGCTTTTTCCTTTTCCACTTTATTTGCGGTCCCTCCTCCCCTTCCTCTTTCTCTAACCTCATTCTCCAGCCCTCTTCCCACCTTCCACCTCCCTTTCTCTCTCTCCTCCTTTCTCTTATCTACTCTCTTCCTCCCTTCCCCTTCATCCTAGAATTTCTAGCTTCATTAAGGCTACCTTCCACAAGAAGCCTTTCCCTATCTTGGGGCAACCAATGAAATTGGTTGGAATTAAGGTCAAGTCTTTGGAATTAGGGTTCAACTCGACCGGGAGTCAGAAGAATTCAGATCATCTATTATCTCGGACAATAGATGTGTGACTCTAGGTAATTTATCTCACCTCTGTGTGCCTCAGTTTCCTTATTTGAAAAATCAGGATAATAATACTTTCCTCTAAGAGTAGTTGTGAAGATCAAATCAGATAATGATTATAAAGCAGTTAGTCCAGTTCCTGGGACACTCTATTCACTTAATCAATGATAGCTATCATTTGTAGAATTAATGGCATTTTGATGTTGTGAAATATTTTGAATACTTTCCTAATGTTGAGCCATCCTTGCATCCCTGGTATAAACCCAACTTTGTCGTAATGAATGACTTCTTAAGTGATTGACTGTAGTGCGTTTGCCAGGATTTCATTTATTTATTTTTTGTTTATTTATTTATATATTGGATCAGTTTTCATGAACGATATTGACATCTAGTTTTTCTGTTTCATCATTCCGTGGCTTAGGTATTAGGAGTCTATTTGTCTCATAGAAGAAGGCTTGTATGGTGCTCTTTCTCAGTTTTGGAGAATAATTTACATATTATTAATTCTTCTGTTAAACATTTAGTAGAATTCTTTTGTCAAACCAGAAGAACCAGGAGTTTCACCCCCCCCCCCACCTTGCTGATTCCTTTAAAGTGAGTTCTGTTCCTTTTTCTTAGAATTGGTTTTTAATATCTCTGATTGGCCTCTGCCAGGTTGGCATTTTTGAAAGTGTTCCTGTTTGTCTATTCTCAGTTTTGTTTCAGGATTTTTTTTTGTTTTTGTTTTTGTTTTTTTGGTGTTGGCATATACCTGGGACTGCTTATTCATTAATTATTTTTCTGATTTTGTTGTGATTTTCCCTTGATCTTTGACTAATTTGTTTCTTTGATTTTCTGCCTTTTTAACCAGATTGGTGAAGCAGTTCTTAAGTTTTGATTAAGCACCTATTTTGTACCAGGTACTGTGCTAAGTGCTGGGGATGTGAAGAAAAAGAAAAGAAGAAGAGTTCCTTGCCTCAAGGAGTTTACAATGTATTGTGAGATAATAACATGAGAAAGGAAGCTGAAAAGCTGGGATTGGGGTTAAGGTAGCTAGGGAAGTCAGTACAGAGTCCACAGAATGCAATCTGGTGAGAAAAAGGACATGGCTGGTCTGGGATAGTCTTTAAATGGAGGAGTTCCTTGCTCCATCCTGTAGCCCTCCACTGACAGCGTACTATTGAAGTGGACATTATTCCTTCCTGGGCCCCTAGGCTGAGAGATATCTGTTAGGTTACTGGACAGGGTTGGATAACCTGCCTAGTAACAGGATTTTGTTGGACCCCTGTCAAAATGTTATTCTCCTTTGGGTTGTGAAATATCTGATGAATTGCTAACAGTCATTTTTTGTTTAGTCCATTTGCATGGTAACCACCTGTGCCCCCCTAATGTTAGACTCCTCTTGCCAGGCAACTAGCCCCAGCCCTTCCTGACAACTGCTGTATGTTGAATGACAACCAGTCTTTCATTGGGTCCTTCTCCTGGCACCTGTTTTCTGTTGGGGTTCTTTGTCTAGTAGCACCCTGACAACCCCCTCTGTTTTGGGGGCTCTTGCCTAACAACAAGCCCCCCCTCTTGCTCTGTCAGAACTCTGTTTGTTGTGGAAACTGCAAGGCTGTCCTGAGTAGCACCGAAATGCTTAAAATGCAGTCACCCACCTCAGTCCAGGGCTGTCTCCTCTGGGTCTCTACATGAGGCAGCCATCAGCCTGGCTAATAAATGACGCTCTCGAAATTCCTAATTTACTTTGCCTGTGCTTTATGAACTCCGTCCATTTCACTATGGCAGTGGGAGTATCAAAGCTGATGAAGTCTCCCTGGATGAAGAGTATCCTGATCGGAAGTTTCTTGGGGCCTGGTGGTGTCCAAACATTGCAGGATGGTGGGAAATTTGAGTAGTCTTTTCAAAGAGCAAATGTTTAGTTATCATTTCTTTTCCCCCCTCGTATTTCTCACTATGGCCGTGAGATTTTCTTATGGAGCATCATAGTGATTGATTCTATGATTCACCAAGAAGTCAGTTTCAACCAATAGTGGCAGATCATGGGGCTTCACAGCTGCAGAATACAAAACAATAGACCTATCGGTTTGTAGTTGTACTTCTTACTTTCTGTGTAGGGAAAAATGAAGAACTTTCTTTTCTCATAATCAGGTTGTATAAGAATAACTTCCTCTCCTTATCGGAAGCCAGATTGGTCAGCTAGCATCTCCCGCTGACATAACCATCAGTTGTTCAAAGACATTTCTAACATTCCTGCAAAAGGGTTCTACAAGGTCCTTTTCAAGAAAATCATAATCTTTCTTTACACCTTCGATGTTGATGGGAAATTGTGAATCCTCATAAAGGTGAGCATATTGGGGAAATCCAGCAACCCTCAACCAGTCACAAGCTTCCTTTGCTTAAATTTCTTGTTTTATTTCAGTCACTAGTTGATGGCGTGTGAGGCTTCTGGTCATCCTGTATCGAGAGAGCCTCATCTTCTTTTTATTTATTTATTTTTATTTTTAACACAGTTTATAACAGATAAAGCAATTCAAACTTTTGGTCAGGTGATACATCTTTGTATAGCATTTACAATATGGACCACAAAAGAATTTTCTTTAATCATAAGCCAATTGAGACACAGATAGTACTTATGTTGCTAACTTCACAATCTCTTGATTAATTGTATCCTCAGTATCACTAAGAATAAAAAGACCCTAACTTAATGTTATTGGTCTAAAGTCCTATGCCTAATAGCTTAATTTTAGGCAGCCTCAGATGTTCCTTATACCCATAATCTATAATTGAATAGATATGGTATTAAGCTTACAAACCTTTTGACTATAGGGAATTGCCACCAAGAATAGGGACATTTCAGGGAAACAATGTTTCCTCAACTTCATGTCTATTCCAGGTAGGAGTAGATTGTCCACTTTCATTTAGTCAGGTTTAAGGTCTGCCAGGTGTGACTGGAGAATTTGAGCCTGAAGAATCCCACCTCAGCCCATGCTGAACAGCTGCTCTCCCACTCTTCCCTTGAGATCACCTATGCAGTTCATACCAACATCTCATGAGCATACTGGCATCATGTAATAGAGGCTCGGATAGCCTTTCTTGCTTCCCATACCTGGAGTTAGACGCAGAAGAACAGTCACTTAGTAGTCCCACATCATCTAAAAACGGCAAGTTCCTATAACCAGGTTTAGAATATGATTATAGTTTCATTTTGGCTAAGGAACATCTTTTAGGCAAGTCTTAAGTGGCTTACACGTCTTTCTATACATGTTCTAGTTGCTGATTAAATGGCAATCATAAAATCAAATTTACCATTAAAACCTTGACTTTTCCCTCAATGCCAAATTTTATCAGAGGTTACCTTCCTCTTTGAAAGTTAAACTGAAATTTTTTTTCTCCAAATTAAAGATGTCTTTGATTTATTCTCAGTAATTAATCCAGTCTATTGTTTTATTACTAATTGCTTTTACCTCACTTTGTAGCATGACCAATTTTTCTCCCCATAACTCCCCTCCCCCCACTTCCTAATACCTTGCATTCTGGTTGCTCCTTCCCTCAATGTCCCCTCCCCTCCATCAAATCCCACCCCTGTCCTATCCCCATCTTCCTTCTTTTCTTTCAGGGCAAGATGAATTTCCATACCCCTGTCCCTGTAATTCTTATTTCCTGATAATATGCAGTAAAAATTCTCAACATTCGTTTCCACTACTTTTATTTCCAACTTCTCTCCCTCCCCCCTCCCTCCCCAGACCCACTAAGAAGGGAAGCAATTCAATGCAGACTAAACATGTGTTGTTTTGCAAAAGGCTTCCATAGTAGTCATGTTGTGTACTACTAATTATATTGCCCTCTGACCTACGCTAACCCCATTACCCCCCCCTACAACTGACCTTGTCTCTTCTCAAAAGTATTTATTTCTAGTGACTCCCTTCTCCCATTTGCCCTCCCTTCTAACATTCCCTTCACTCCACTTGTTGCCACCTCTCCTACTTTCCTGTGGTGTGATATAAATTTTCGTATCAAATTTAGTGAGGATGTTATTTCTTCCTTCAGCCACATGTGGGGAGAGTAGCTTTATTTTTCCCCTCCTCCCCTTTTCCCTTAGCTCATCTATTGAATAAGATTTTTCTTATCTCTTTTATGAGTTATAGCCCGCCCCATTTACTTACTCCCTTTCCCACTCTTTAATTTTTATTTTATTTATTTTTGTGAGTTTGTGTGTGTGTATGTGGATATCATGTTTTCTAATATAACACACCCTGTACCCTCTATCTATCTATGTGTATGTGTGTGAGTATATGTGTACAATCTCTCCAACGACCCCAAAACTGAGAAAAGATTCAAGAGTTAAAAATATTTTCTTTCCATACAGTAATGTAAACAGATCAGCTTTAGGGAGTCTTTTATGATTTTTCTTCTTCTTTGTTCCCTGTTTGCCTTTTCCTGCTTCTCTTGATTCTTGTCTTGGGAAGTCAAAATTATAAATACAGATCTGGCCTTCTCCTCGCCATGAAATCTTCAAATTTGTTTCTATCACTGAATGTCCATTTTTTCCCTTGAAGTATTATACTCGGATATGATGCGTACGTGATTCTTGGATACAATCCCATTTTATTCATCTATTTATTTATTTATTTATTCATTCACTTATTTGCTTATTTATTTATTTATTTGCTCATCCATTTATTTATTTATTTATTTGTTCATTCATTCATTCATTCGTTTATTTATTTATTTATTTAGCTTTTTGCATTCATTTTCACGAAATTTTGGGTTCCAAATTTTCCCCCTTTTATCCCCTCCCCCCACCCCAATACCCCAAGCATCTAATTTTCCCTATCTCCAATCTGCCCTCTCTTCTGTCAACCCTCCCTTCTCTTGTCTCCATCTTCTCTTTTCTCTTGTAGGGCCAGATGACTTTCTATTCCTCATTAACTGTGTGTCTTCTTTCCTAGTAGGAACAGCAATACTAAACAGTTGTTCCTAAAACTTTGAGTTCCAGATTCTCCCCATCCCTCCCTCCCCACCCATTCCCTTTGGGAAGGCAGGCAATTCAATATAGGCCATATCTGTGTAATTTTGCAAATGACTTCCCTGATAGTCGTGTTGTGTAAGACTAACTGAATTACCCTCCATCCTACCCTGCTCCTCATTGTTTCTCTTCTGTCTTTTGATCCTGTCCCTCCCCAAGTGTTGACTTCAAATTGCTCCCTCCTACCCCTTGCCCTCCCTTCCATCATCTCCCCCCCTTGCTTATCTCCTTCTCCCCCACTTTCCTATACTGTAAGATAGGTTTTCATACCAAAATGAGTGTGCATTTTATTCCTTCCTTTAGTCAAATGTGATGAGGGTAAACTAATTGTTTTGTTTTTCCTCAGCTCTCCTCTTTTTCCCTCCACTAAAAAGTCTCCTACTTGTCTCTTAAATGACATATAATTACCCCATTCCATTTCACCCTCTTTCCTCCCACTACATTTCTCTCTCACCATTTACCTTAATTTCTTTTAAGATATGGTCCCATCCTATTCCATTCACTCTGTGCTCTCTGTCTCTGTGTTTGTGTGCATGTGTGTATGTGTGTGTGCATGCATGCGTGTACATGTGTGTGTGTGGTCCCACCAACTACCCAGATACTGAAAAGTTTTAAGAGTTACAAATATTGTCTTTCCATGTAGGAATGTAAACAGTTCGCTTCTGGTAAGTCCCTTAAGACTTCTCTTTGCTGTTTACTTTTTCATGCTTCTTCTCATTCTTGTGTTTGGAAGTCAAATTTTCTTTTCAGTTCTGGTCTTTTCATCAAGAATGATTGAAAGTCCTCTGTTTCATTGAAAGATCATACTTTCCCCTGAAGTATTATACTCAGTTTTGCTGGGTAGGTGATTCTTGGTTTGAGTCCTAGTTCCTTTGACTTCTGGAATATCCTATTCCACGCCCTTCGATCCCTTACTGTAGAAGCTGCTAGATCTTGAGTTATCCTGATTGTATTTCCACAGTACTGTAATTGTTTCTTTCTAGCTGCTTGCAGGATTTTGTCCTTGAGCTGGGAGTTCTGGAATTTGGCCACAATGTTCCTAGGAGTTTCTCTTTTTGGATCTCTTTCAGGTGGTGATCGATGGCTTCTTTCAATACTTATTTTGCCCTCTGGTTCTAGAATGTCAGGGCAGTTTTACTCGGCAATTTCATGGAAGATGATGTCTAGGCTCTTTTTCTGATCATGACTTTCAGGTAGTCCCATAATTTTTAGATTGTCTCTCCTGGATCTGTTTTCCAGGTCAGTTGTTTTTCCCATGAGATATTTCACATTCTCTTCCGTTTTTCATTCTTTTGGTTTTGTTTGGTGATTTCTTGGTTTCTCGTAAAGTCATTAGACTCCATCTGTTCCATTCTAATTTTGAGAGAACTATTCTCTTCAGTGAGCTTTTGACCCTCTTTTTCCATTTGGCTAATTCTGCTTTTGAAAGCATTCTTCTCCTCATTGGCTTTTTGAACCTCTTTTGCCAATTGAGTGAGCCTATTCTTCAAGGTGTTATTTTCTTCAGCATTTTTTTGGGTCTCCTTAACCAAGGTATTGACCCGTTTTTCATACTTTTCTTGCATCTCTCTCATTTCTATTCCCAGTTTTTCCTCCACCTGTCTAACTTGCTTTTCAAAATCCTTTTTGAGCTCTTCCAAGGCCTGAGCCCACCTGACATCCCCCTGGGGTGTCTGGGGTACCAAGGCCCCGCCCTCCACATCTTTCCCTGATGGCAAGAATACGTCCTCGTCATCAGATCCGAATGTCGGGATCATTTGCATTTGTTGGAAAAAACTCTCTATAGTCTTATTTTTCTTCCCTTTTCTAGGCATTTTCCCAGCCAGTTACTTGTCTTCGGAGATTCCTGTCCACCCCCGCCTAGATCCTCCCAGCTAGTGTTTGGGCTCTGAGATTCAAATGGGCCGCCCAGCTGCTAATCAATGAGCTTTAGTTCTGGTGCTTGGCTTGGGGGCAGGGCCGCCTCCCAGGCTCGGCTCCCTCAGGGGCTTTATGCAGAGACTTTCAGGAACGGAGCGGGTGGGGGGGGCACCGCCTCCCAGGCTCAGCTCCCTCAGGGGCTTTATGCAGAGGCCTTGAGTAATAGAGTGGGGTGGGGCAGGGCTGTCTCCCAGGCTCAGCTCCCTTAGGTTGTTTATGCAGAGACTTTCAGTAATGAAGATCCTGCCTGCTGCTGAGGGAGTCCTGGGCCGGCCACAGCCGCTGCTGCCTCTGCTGCCCCCCACACCTCTGCCTCCACCGCTTCCTGCCCCCGTCTCTGCCGCCGCCGCTTCCTCCTGATGGGGCCTGAGTCACGGAGACACCCCACTCCCCTCAACCAACCAGCCGTCTCTCTCACTGACCTGTAGTTTCTGTGGGTGGAGGGACCTTCCCGGCTGCCGGAGCCTCTGTCCCTGAAGCCTGCTCAGGTCAGCTTCTCTGGAGCCATGGCCAGGGCAGTGCTGGGGGTGGGGTCCGCTTTCTGGGGCATGACGGACCCTGGGGACGGGTCTCCAGGGCTCTCTGGCATGGAAATCTCTTCCACTCCGTTTCTGTACACCTTTCAGTGGTCCAGAATTTATGCGGATCTCTTTTTACATTAATTCTATGGGCTGTGGGTTGGAACTCGTAAACGTGCGTCCTTCTACTCCGCCATCTTGGCTCCACCCCCGATTCAATCCCATTTCTTTTGACTTCTGAAATATCCTACTCCAAGGCCTTCAGTCCCTTAATGTTGAAGCTGCCAGATCCTGTGTTATCCTGATTGTATTTCCACAGTACTCAAATTGTTTCTTCCTAGCTGCTTGCAGTATTTTCTCCTTGATCTGGGAACTCTGAAATTTGACCACAATATTCCTAGGAGTTTCTCTTATCGGGTTTCTTTCAGGGGGTGACCGATGAGTTTTTTCAATATTCATTTTGCCCTCTCATTCTATAACATTAGAGCAGTTTTCTTTGGTAATTTCATGGAAGAAAGTGTCTAGGCTCTTTTTTTGATTATGGCTTTCCGGTAGCCCTATAATTTTTAAATTATTTCTCCTGTATCTACTTTCCAGGTCAATTGTTTTTTAGTGAATTCTTTCACCTCATCTTTTATTTTTTTTTTTAATTTTTGGTTTTGTTTACTAACTTCTTCGTTTAACTCATAGTAATTCTTTTCCCTGGACTCAATTCTCTCTTTCAACGAATTATTTTGTTCAATGAGCTTTTGAAACTTCTCCTCCATTTGGCTAATTCTGCTTTTTAAAACCTCCTTCTCCTCGTTGGCTTTTTGGTCGTCTTTTCCCAATGGAGTTAGCCTCTTTTTAAAGCTGCTGCTTTTCTCAGCGTTTTTTTGGTTCTCCTTTAGTAAGTTGCTAACTTGTTTTTTGAGGTCCTCTATTGCCTGAGCCAAGTTTAAGTCATCTTTGGAGGGAGGGCCGTTGACTTCCTCTGGCAGTATGCCTTGTTCTTCCTCATCTGAAGGGATGGGGGGAGACACCTGTTCCCCAAGAAAATAACCTTCTTTGGTCTTATTTTTTTCCCCTTTTCTGGACATTTTTCCTGCCAGTTACTTGACTTCTGAGTTTCCTCTTCACACCCACCTCACTTCCAGTTCTGCCCAGCTAGCCCTTGGGGGCTGAGATTCAAATGCTGCTTCCCAGCCTCAGGGCTTTCGGTGCGGGCGGGACTGCTATACAGTGTTCAGGTGGGGGCAGGGCCACCACTAGGGGCTCAGATCCCTCAGGGGGTTTACGCAGAGATCTTCAACAATGGATCCGGGCTCCTGACTGCTTTGGGAGCTCCTGTCTGCTGCTGCCTCCCAAGGGGGCCTAATTCATGGGGACACCCCACTCTCCTGTCGGTCAGGCAAAAAGACTCTCTCACTGACCTTTGGCCCCTGTGGGTGGAGAGACCTGCTCGGTCGCTGGAGATTCTGCCCCTGAAACCTGCTCGGATGTGCTCCCCTCAGTGCCGCGGCCAAGGCAGGGCCAGGCTCTGCTCCAGTTCTGGTCCCTGGCAGACCTTTGGTGTCGGTTTTTCAGGTCTCTCTGGAAGAGATATCTCCTCCACTCCGTTGATGTGTATCTTCTGCTGCACCAGAATTTGTTGGGAGTTCTTCTTTACAGTTATTTCATGGGCTGTGGGTTAAGAGCTAGTATATGTGTGTCTTTCCACTCCGCCATCTTGGCTCCTCCCTCCCTCCCACATCTTCGGATCAGGGGCAAATACATCTCCTGTCCCTCGGATGTCATGGGATTGAGATAGAAGCAGCCAGAGTGCTTGGGGACCTGCCTGAACATCTCCACTGCTCCCTTTCTTTCTTTCCTTCTTTGTTTCCCTCTTTCTTTTCTTTCTTTCTTTCTTTCTTTCTTTCTTTCTTTCTTTCTTTCTTTCTTTCTTTCTTTCTTTCTTTCTTTCTTTCTTTCTTTCCTTTCCTTTCCTTTCTTTCTTTCTCCCTTCCCTCCCTTCCCTCCCTCCCTCCCTCCCTCCCTCCTTCCTTCCTTCCTTCCTTCCTTCCTTCCTTCCTTCCTTCCTTCCTTCCTTCCTTCCTTCCTTCCTTCCTTTTTCCCTTTCTTCCTTTCTTCCGTCTTTCTTCCCCTCTTTCTGTCCGTCTCTTATTTTTTTTTCTATCATCCCCAGTACCTTGCATGGCTGCTTCCAACTTTACTCACAGTAGTACAAAGGCAACAAGCCCAGGAGAGATGCACAGAAAAAGCCTTTTTTTATTTTTTTAAGGAAAGAATAATAAAAACTAATAATCATTTTTGTAGAGATTTCTCTTTTTTCCCCAGTTTCTTTCCAACTTATTCACCTCTCTAATTTTTAGTATCTCTTCTTATGTGATCATTTCAATTTTTCATGTTCACTGTCTAATTTCCTAAATTTATATTCAGTTCATTAATCTTCTCTTTTTCTGTCTTTGTGGGGTTATGATTCCCCCCCCCCGGCTAAACAGAGAGGGGCATTGCAGTGTCCTGTCACCATTGTGTTACTCTCTGTGTGTTCTTAGGGCTCTGTTCATTTTTCCTTTGTTAATTTGTATGTTGAGAATTGGAGTATGTAACTTAAACATTGATATTTGTTTATTGTCTATGATTCCTTTCAGCATATTGTATTTTCTTTGTTTTTCTTTTTATATGTTTCCTTTTTTTTTTTTTTTTTTTACTTTGATAGTGTGACTGGTTCATTTCCATTTTGGATTCCCTGAACACATAGTAAAAAAAATTCTAGGCCCTCATTTTTATTCGATGTTTCTCTCTTTTATATTGATATGTTCTATTTATCACATCACCCCAATTTCCTATGTATGCTTTCCACATGTACTCCCAGAGAGCCATCCCACATGACAAATGCTATTTTTTGGAGAGAAAAAAGAGTGGGGAGGAGAATAACTGAAGGAGACATTGAAAAAGTTTGAAAACATGTGGGAGTAGGCCGACTGTGTCTTCTCATCTCCCATTTTCTGAGTCTTCCTTGACATTATAATTTTATTTTTTTATTTCATTATAATTTTGTTACATTTACGTTTTGTGTGTGTGTGTGTGTGTGTGAGAGAGAGAGAGAGTTGGTGTGTTATTTTGCTTTCCATTTATATTGTTGTAGTTACTGTGCGGATTGTTTTCTTGGCTCTGCTACCTTTCCATGCTTCTCTGTATGCATCATGCACTTCTTTTCTTACAGCGGAGGCAATCTCCCATTACATTCCCCTATAACAGTGTATTTAGCCAGACAAACTGCTGCTATGGACCTTTTAGAATATGTGGGCTTTCTTTTTTTTTTTATTTCTCATTGATGCCTGCTTTGTATATGAGCCTAGCAATGGAGTCTTTGATTCAAAAGATATAGATATTCCAAATTACTTCTCAAAATGCAAAGCTCCAGCCACAGTGTATTAGTGTGCTTCTTTTCCCATAACTCCTCCAGCATAGACTGTTGCCATGTTTTTTGTCAATTTGTAAGCTGAAACCTCAAGTTTCTTTTGATTTGGATTTCTCTTACTATTCGCGATTTGGAATATTTTTTTGTGAATACCTTGCAGTTCTTCTTTTAGAACTGTTGCCTTATAATCTTAGGTCATTTACCTATTGGTGAATGGAGATTAGTCTTATTTATATGTACTAATTTCATATATATCTTGGTTATCAAATATTTTTTGAGAAATTTGATAGAATATTTTTCCTTTAGTTGACCACTTCCTTTCTTATCATACGTTAATTACTGTTGTCTGTGTTGAATCTTTTCATTTTCAAGTAATCAGAGTTATCCGTCTAAAACTTTTGTATTCTCCTGTGTTCTTGTTTAGTTATTAATACTTTTCTTGTTCATTGCTGGAAGATGTATATAATCCATTTCTCTTGGAATTATTTTTATAGTATAAACTTTAACATTAAGGTCGGGTATCCATTTTGAAAGAATGTTGCAGTGTATTCAAAGGTATTGCTCTAAGCCTAATTTCTGCCAGACTGCTTTCCAGTTTCTCTGACAATTCTAATGGAATGGGGATTTTTTTCCTGGATGAATTATGTTGTCCAGTTTACCAAACACTGGATTGAGCTCTCTTCTTTCTGATTCTTCCTTATTTAGGTTGTTCCAATGAGGTTTTTTTTTTTATATTTTAAAAGATTTTTGATGACTACTCCTTTATGATAGAGTTTGAAGTTCGGAACTAATATTCCCTCTTGATCTAACGATTTTTCAATAATTTACCAAGATACTTGAGGCATTTTTTTTTCAAATGAACTTTGTTATCATTTTCTCCAGGTTCATAAAGTATCCAGTTGGTAGTTCAATCGGTATAACATTAAAAGTGTAAATAAATATGGATGATGATGTCGCATTTTTGTTGAGCTGGTTTTATCTCCTCTTTTCCTATATTTTTTCTTTAATTGCTATCTCTTATTACTATTTCTAGCATTTCCAGAAGTATATCAAATACTTGGGGGAGTAGACATCTTCACTTTACTCCCATATTTGTTGGAAGTGGTACTAATGTATCCTCCTTGCATATGATGTTTATTTTTGATTTTCCATAGATACAATTTTAAGATATTAAAAGGTGTCTCTATGCCGCTACTTTGCAGAGGTTTTAGAATTAAAAAAATGTTTTACTCTCTCAGAGACTTTTTTTACAAGTTTGGACATGATCATATGGTTTTGGGTGTTTTGTCTTTTATTAGGATTTGTTATACTTTTTTTAGCTTTCCTAATGTTGGACTACCCTTGAATTTCTGGTATAAATACTATTTTGTCACAATGAGCGATTTCTTAGATAAATTTCTCCCAACTGCTTGGTGTCATTTTGTTTCAAATATTTGAATCAAGGATGGTTAATTACGCTGGCCTGTAGTCTTCTTTCTGCATTTTATCTCTATTTAATTTAGGTATTAAGACAATCGTTCTCTCATGAAACAGCTCTGATAGGATGCTTTCTTTCTTCTTTTTGAGAATAGTTTGTCAAATATGTGTGTCTACTTTTCTTTAAATTTTTATTGAATTCTCCTGTGAATCATATCAGGTTCAGGAGTTTTATGTGTTGGCAGTGCTTTGGCCCTGCTTGTTGCTTCAATTGCTTTGTGGCAGTTCTCTGACATAAGAGAGTCCCTCCTGGAAAGATATGTGATTCTCCTGTCCACCCTTGCTTTCTACAACTGGCCTCACAGTGTCCTACTCCCCCACTGTAGATGCACCTGTCAACAAGTTAAGTCTTGTCTGGGGACCCCATTTATATCTAAGGAGGGGCCCAAGGGACAAACAGCAATGTCAATAAAACGACCCCTTGATAAATTCTTGTGCTGAGAATAACATGTAAAGCAAGAAGTGTCAGTTCAATGGCAAGCTTACTGTAAACGATGTGAAAGAGAGGGAAAGGGAGAGAGAAAATAGGGACCAACATGTAACACAGGCATGAAACCTAACACAGTCCATGATTTACATATGGGCAATGCTGTAGTGAGACGGATATATATACGGGGCCAGTCAGCAAAAAGGGAGTACTCCAGCATGGAGAGGTGCTCTTGATGGAGGGCAGTGGGTGCCTCAGAAGGAAGCGATGCAACCATTGAAGGGGAAGAGATGCTCCAAAGTACTCTTCTGAGAGGGAGGTTCTTATACTATGATTTTGGATGGTTTCTCTGTTGCTGCCTGAATTCTGTATCAAGGATCAGGACAAAGTACTATTTTGGGAGAATTACTACAAGAGACATGTAAAACGTGGCGGGTCTTCTGTGTCAGGGCAAAAATTATCTGTTGGTACCAAGAATATTGTGTGTGGACTACATCTACAACAACGTAGAAAAAAATTATTGAGAGTATTTTAATCATTCAACAACGGTTTGCATGCACCAAAGGTGACACTGTCATGGTGGTCTGAGATGTGGAAGATGGAGAGCAATCACTAGTGCAGTGGACGGAAGAACCTGGATTGGGAAGGGTTGTGAAGTTAATCAGCTAAGATTTCCTGTGGGATCGGGATGATTGCTTGCCAGACTCTTTGCCTCAGGACACTATTTTTTGAAGGTCAGGACGTGCTCATTTGAGAGAAGGAGAGATATTGGTATTTTCAGTTGGGCAGTGTGTGAAGGATAGGGATAGAAATGAAACCGATGATAAGAAATGCACATCCTCTGGAAGATAACCCATTGGCCCTGATAATGTTTTCTTCCATTCCATTCCACCCACAAGCGTTGCCAGTATGCTGTAAAAGTCCTACACTTTGTCAGAGTTGGAATTGACTAAAGGTTGACAGAGGATGCTCCCCTTTGTGAAACGAATGTGGGCCATTCATGAGATGGCAGATAAGAGGTATGTTGATCTCTGCATTGTGGCTCGATGTGGTGTCCACAGCGTATTAAGGTAACTGGAAAGAGGGGTGATCACTTGATGCATATTCCGGCAAAGCAGCTTCTCCCATACAATGGCACTGAAGGCCAATTTCTGCCATTCAAAGTGATTTGCTTCCCCAACATAAAGAAGTTCATTGCAATGTGCACAAGGCACAGCTCAGTTGAAGGCAATGGGCTTGTGCTCAGAGCATCCAGAGACTTCCTGTGGCATGAGGAAAGCAAAATCTGCTTTGCAGCTCTCTTTCTGCATTCTTCAAATTGCATGGACGCCAGTTCACGTCATCTGAGCAATCCTAACTTTGGTCAAACTCCCAGTCGGGCACTTTCTAGATGAAAAGAGATTCAAGCACTCCTGTGATGGCAGTTAGATATGAGAGGCATGCATTGGCAAGGCACCATGTGTGTAGCAGTGGCAAAGAGAGAGGCCCACTGTACTCCACATTTGATTGTGTGCGATTGTGTTTCCTTTACCCAGTGAACTGGCTGCACTCTAAAGGGACATGCAATCTGACACTGTTTCCCGCAGTAAACACTGTGTTAAAGACAGGTCTTTGTTTCCTCTCTTAAAGGTATTCACTTTTCCTTTTCAACTTTAACTTCCATAAAATTTAGAGTTTTAAATTTTCTGCTCCCCCATCCCAAACCTCAAGATGATGGGCCATGCGATATCATCCATCACTTCAGAAGAACATATTGGCACATCAGTCATGCTGCAAAGAAAAATTAGAAGGAGTGGGAGCAATCGCAGTAAGGAAGGGAGAAACAAAACAAAAGAGAGAACCAAGATTCTACTTCAATCTGCATTCCACCTCGAGATCTTTGGCTTGATGTGGATTACATTTTCAGTCATGAGCCTTTGGGAGTTGTTTCAAATCCCTGTACGGGTAGGAAGACTTAGGCCCATCAAAATTAGTGGATTCACATTGTTTCTATTATTGTGTCCCGTCTTCTACTGTTGAGACACATGTCACTCAGCATGAGTTCATGTCAATTGCAGCAGTTTTTCTCAAATCTGAAGGAATCTCTACGACCATTTGACACCCTTTTTCTTCTGTTCTCCACTCTCATATTATTGTGGTGGTTTCTAAGTGGGAGGCAGCTCGATGTGAACCGTAGCCGTAGAAGAGAATCCAAGCATGTGTAGTCAAGGACTAGCCTGTAATCCAGTAAGTTATACACTTTGCATATTGGCCTTCTTTGACCCACGCATTGCCAAACGTCTTTTTGAGGTGATTGCTTCTATCTTCTACTCCTCCAAGACACTCCAGCTTTTGATTTGCTGTTCCCCTTGAGTCATTTCGAGAGAGCAGAATGCCGTGGAAGTGCAGGTTTTCAATTTTTTAACAAACATGGATTAAGTCTCAAGAGATCAGTTTTCTCTTCCCTGGAAGCAATGCCCAACTGCTCAGTTGTACTTTCCTGCAGGCTTTGCAGGAGCGTTCTCTAATGGGCAATGGGACCTAATTTCCCAATGGAGGCTGCCTCCCCTGAGGAAAGTAAGCGTAAGATGGAATGGAGCTCCAGAACCTTGTCTACCTGATAGCGTTGAGTCTTCTTGGGTGGTGATGTCCAAGATGTAGACAAAACATATTGGTATAAAGCTCTTGGATGCTCACCGTTTATTGCAATTTTCCATTTCAATATTTTCTCTCATGTCTCTGTGTGTGCCATGAGTGAGTCAGTTCTCCTTGACTTCCCCTGGGGTCCCAATAGTCATCCTGTCCTTGCTATGGACGGAGAAGGTCTCCAATTTCTCCTTGGGAATCCAAATGGCTGTCCTTGACTTCATTGGTGGAGAAAAAGTGTATATGGCCCTGTGATAGTAATGCAGTAAATCTCAGGTATTTGACTGAGCTTTGAAAGTAGATGTAAAGGTGCCTCAGAGTAGAAACCTTTGAGGAAGGATTAGGATATGGCGACTAGCCCTTAACTCTAAGATATCGAAATAGCACAAGAACCTCTCTGTGTTTCAAGTACCAACAATGGGCTTCCTCAATGCTGAGATGTGGAAGGTGGACAGTAATCACTAGTGCAGTGGATGGAAGAACATGTATTGGAAAGGGTTGTGGAGTGAATCAGCTGAGATTTCCTGTGGGCTCGGGTTGATTGCTGGCCAGAATCTTTGCTTCAGGACACGACTTTTTGAAGGTCAGGATGTGCTCTTTTGAGAGAAGGACAGATATTGGTGTTTTCAGTTGGGCCCTGTGTGAAGGATACGAATAGAAAGGATACAATGATGAGAAATGCACATCCTCTGGAAGATAAACCATTGGCCCTGATAATGTTTTCTTCCGTTCCTTTTCACCTACAGGCTTTCCCAGAATGCAATACAAGTCCTACTTCTTTGTCAGAGTTGCAATTGACTAAAGGTTGACAGAGGATGCTCCCCTTTGTGAAAAGAATGTGGGTCATTTGACAGATGGCAGATGAGATATTTGGACCTCCGCATTGCAGGTGGGTGTGCTGTCCACACCGTGTTAAGGTAAGTGGAAAAAGAGGTGATCACGATGCATATTCTTCCAAAGCAGCTTCTCCAATACAATGGCACTGAAGGCCAATTTCTGCCAATCAAACTGATTTGCTTCCCCAACATAGAGAAGCTCATTGCAATTTGCGCAAGGTACAGGCCAGTTGAAGGAAATGGGCTTGTCGTCAGAGCATCCAGAGACTTCCTGTGACATGAGGAAAGCAAAATCTGCTTTGCAGCTCTCTTTCTGCATCCTTCAAATTTCCTGGTTGCAAGTCCATGTCACCTGAGCAAGCCTAACTTCGGTCAACCTCCCAGTCGGGTACCTCCTAGATGGAAAGAGATTCAAACACTCCTGTGATGGCAGTTAGATATGAGAGGCATGCATTGGAGGGACATCATGTGTGTACCAGTGGCAAAGAGAGAAACCCACTACCCTCCACATTTGATTGTGTGCGATTGTGTTTTCTTTGCCTGGTGAAATCTCTATGCTCTAAAGAGTCATGCAATCCGACACTGTTTCCCGAAGAAAACACAGTGTTAAAGACAGGTCTTTGTTTTCTTTCTTAAAGGTATTCACTTACCCTTTTCAACTTTATCTTCCATAAAATTTAGGGTTCTAAATTTTCTGCTTCCTCTTCCAAAAGCTCAAGACGATGTGCCATGTGATATCATCCATCACTTCAGAAGAACCTGTTGGCACATTAGTAATGCTGCAAAGAAAAATTAGAAGCAGTGGAAGCAACCGCAGTAAGGAAGGGAGAAACAAAACCAAGGAGAGAACCAAAATTCTACTTGAATCTGCATTCCATCTCGAGATCTTTGCCTTGATGTGGATTACATTTTCAGTCATGAGTCTTTGTGAGCTCTTTCAAATCCTTGTATTGGTAAGAAGAATTAAGCCTATCAAAATTAGTGGATGCACATTGTGTCTGTGACTGTGTACCGTTTTTTACAGTTGATCCTCACGTCACTCAGCATGAGATCATGTCAGTTGTGGCAGTTTTTCTCAAATTGGAAGGAAGCTCTTCGACCATTTGGTGCATTTCTTCCTCTGTTCTCCCCTCTCATATTATTGTGGTGGTTTCTAAGAGGGAGGCAGCTGGATGGAGAACCGTTGTCGTAGAAGAGGATCCAAGCATATGTAGTCAAGGTCTGGCCTTTAATCCAGTAAGTTATAATCTTTGCATATTGCCTTTCTTTGCTCTATGGCTTGCCACACATCTTGTTGAGGTGATTCCTCCTCTCTTCTACACCTCCAAGACACTGAAACTCTTCACTGGCTCTTCCTCTTGAGTCATTTAGTGACAGCCAAGTGCCATGGAAGCGTAGTTTCTCCATTTTTCAACTAACATGGATTATGGCTCAAGAGATAAGTTTTCTCTTCCCTTGAAGCAATGCCCCACTGCTCAGTTGTACTGTCCTGTAGACTTTGCAGGACCGTTCTCTAATAGGCAATGGGACCTAATTTCACAATGGAGGCTGCCTCCCGGAAGCAGGCAAGCATCACATGGAATGGAGCTTCAGAACCTTATCTACCTGCTAGCGTTGAGTCTGCTTGGTTGGTGATGTCCAAGAGATAGACAAATCAGATGTGTTTAAAGCTCTTGGATGCCCAGTGTTGATTGCAATTCTCCATTTCAATCCTTTCCCTCATGTCTCTGTGTGTGCCATGGATGAGCCTGTTCTGCTTGACTTCTCCTGGGGTTCCAATAAGCAATCTATCCTTGTTATGAAAGGAGAAGATCTCCAATTTCTCCTTGGGAAGTCAAATGACTGTCCTTGATTTCATTGGTGGAGAGAAAGTGTATATGGCCCTGTGATTGTAATGCAGTAAATCTCCGGCATTTGCCTGAGCTTCTAAAGTGGATGTAAAGGTGTCTCAGAGTAGAATACTTAGAGGAAGTGTTAGGATATCGCGACTAGCCCTTAACTCTACGATATCCACAGAGGAGAAGGACCTCCGTGTGTTTCACATACCCACAATGAAATCCATCAAGGCTGAGATGTGGAAGATGGAGAGTATGGGAAGGTTTGTGGAGCGAATCAGCTGAGATTTCCTGTGGGATCTGGTTGATTGCTTGCCAGAAACTTTGGATGAGGATAGGACTTTTTGAATTTCACGATGTGCTCTTTTGAGAGGACAGATATTGGTATTTTTAGCTGGGTTGTGTGTGAAGGATAGCCATAGAAATGATACCAATGGTAAGAAATGCACATCCTCTGGAAGATAAACTTTTGGCCCTGATTATGCTCTCTTCCCTTCCATTCCACCCACAGGCTTTCCAGTATGCTGTGCAATGCCTACATATTTGTCAGAGTGGGAATTAACTAAAGGTTGGCAGAGGATGCTGCCCATTGTGAAAAGAATATGGGCCATTCATGAGATGGCAGATAAGGTGTATTTTGATGTCCACATTGTGGGTCAATGTAGTGTCCACAGCGTTTTAAGGTAAGTGGAAAGAGGGGTGATCACTTGATGCATATTCTGGCAAAGCAGCTTCTCCCATACAATGGCAGTAAAGGGCAATTTGTGCCTTTGAAACTTAATTTCTTCTCCAGCATAAAGAACTTCACTGCAATGTGCAAAAGGCACAGGCCAGTTGAAGGAAATGGGCTTGTGCTCACAGCATCCAGAGACTTCCTGTGACATGAGGAAAGCAAAATTTGCTTTTCACCTCTCTTTCTGCATCCTTCAAATTGTTTAGACACAAGTCCACGTCATCTGAGCAATCCCAACTTCGGTCAAACTCCCAGTGGGGTACCTTCTAGTTGGAAAGAGATTCAAGCACTCCTGTGATGGCAGTAAGATATGAGAGGTAGGCATTGGCAAGGTATCATGTGTGGACCAGGGGCAAAGAGAGAGACCCACTATCCTCCACATTTGTTTGTGTGATTGCGTTTCCTTTGCCCAGTGAACCGTATATGCTCCAAAGAGACGTGCAATTTGACACCGTTTCCCTCAGTAAACACTGTGTTAAAGGCAGGTCTTTGTTTCCTTTCTTAAAGGTATTCGCTTTTCCTTTTCAACTTTAACTTCCATAAAACTTAGAGTTTTAAATTTTCTGCTCCCCCATACCAAACCTCAAGATGATGGACCATGTGATATCGTCCATCACATCAGAAGAACCTATTGACATTTCAGTCATGCTGCAAAGAAAAATTAGAAGCAGTGGGAGCAATCGCAGTAAGGAAGGGAGAAACAAAACAAAAGAGAGAACCACGAGTCGACTTCAGTCTGCATTTCACCTCGAGATCTTTGGCTTGATGTGGATTACATTTTCAGTCATGAGCCTTTGTGAGTTGTTTCAAACCCCTGTATTGGTAGGAAGACTTAATCCCATCAAAATTATTGAATTCACATTGTTTCTTATATTGTGCCCTGTGTTCTGCTATTGATTCTCACCTCACTCAGCATGAGTTCATATCAGTTGTGGCAGTTTTTCTCAAATCTGAAGGAAGCTCTTCGACCATTTGGTGCCTTTCTTCTTCTGTTCCCCACTCTCTTATTATTGTGGTGGTGTCTAAGTGGGAGGCAGCTGGATGGAGAACCGTTGCCTTTGAAGAGGATCCAAACATGTGTAGTCAAGGTCTGGCCTCTTATCAAGTAAGTTATACTTTTTGCATATTTTCCTTCTTTGCCCCATGGGCTGCCAAACGTCTTGTTGAGGTGATTGCTCCTCCTATCTACTCCTCCAAGTCAATCAAGCTTTTGACTTGTTCTTCCCCTTGATTCATTTAGAGAGAGCTTACTGCCATGGAAGCGTTGGTTCTCTAATTTTTAACTAACTTGGCTTGTGGCCTAAGAGATCAGTTTTCTCTTCCCTTGAAGCAATGCCCCACTGCTCAGTTGTACTTTCTTGCAGGCTTCACAGGAGCGTTCTCTACTGGGCAATGAGACTTAAGTTTCCAATGGAGGCTGCCTCCCCTGAAGAAGGTAAACATAAGATGGAATGGAGTTTCAGAGCCTTGTCTACCTGCTAGCGTTGAGTCTGGTTGGTTGGCGAAGCCCAAGATATAGACAAAGCTGATCGGTGTAAAATTCTTGGATTCCCAGTGTTGATTGCAATTCTCCATTCCAATCTTTTCTCTCATGTGTCTGTGGGTGCCATGAGTGAGCCAGTTCTCCTTGACTTCTCCTGGGGTCGCAGTAGGCATCCTATTCTTGTCACGGAAGGAGAAGGTCTCTAATTTCTCCTTGGGAATCCAAATGGCTGCCCTTGATTTCATTGGTGGAGAAAAAGTGTACATGGCCCTGTGATTGTAATGCGGTAAATCTCAGGTATTTGAGTGAGATTCTAAAATAGATGTAAAGGTGTCTCAGAGTAAAATACTTTGAGGAAGGGTTAGGATATGGTCACTAGACCTTAACTCTAAGATATCCAAACGGCATAAGGACCTCTCTGAGTTTCATGTAGCCACAATGGACTTCCTCAATGCTGAGATATGGAAGGTGGAGAGTAATCACTATTGCAGTGGATGGAAGAACATGGATTAGGAAGGGTTGTGGAGTGAATCAGCTGAGATTCCCTGTGGGCACGGGTTGATTGCTTGCCAGAATCTTTGCTTCAGGACACTACTTTTTGAAGGTCAGGATGTGCTCTTTTGAGAGAAGGACAGATATTGGTATTTTCAGTTGGGTAGTTGTAAAGGATAGGAATAGAAATGATTCCAATGATAAGAAATGCACATCCTCTAGAAGATAACCCATTGGCCCTGATAATGCTTTCTTCTCTTGCTTTTCACCCACAGGCTTTCCCAGTATGCTGTACAAGTCCTACACCTTTGTCAGAGTTGCAATTGACTAAATGTTGACAGACGATGCTCCCCTTTGTGCGAAGAATGTGGGCCATTCGTAAGATGGCAGATAAGATGTATTTTGATCTCCACATTGTGGGTCGATGTGGTGTCCAGAATGTGTTATGGTAAGTGGAAAGAGGGGTGATCACTTGATGCATATTCTGGCAAAGCAGCTTCTCCCATACAATGGCAGTGAAGGCCAAATTCTGCCATTGAAACTGATGTGCTTCTCCAGCATAAGGAATTTCATTACAATGGACACAAAGCACAGGACAGTTGAAGGAAATGGGCTTGTGCTGAGAGCATTCAGAGATTTCCTGTGGCGTGAGAAAAGAAAAAATCTGCTTTGCAGCTCTCTTTCTGCGTCCTTGAAATTTCCTGGACGCAAGTCCATGTCACCTGAGCAATCCTAAATTCCGTCAACCTCCCAGTCGGGTACCTTCTAGGTGGAAAGAGATTCACACACTCCTGTGATGGCAGTTAGATATGAGAGGCATGCATTGGAGGGACATCATGTGTGTACCAGTGGCAAAGAGAGAAACTCACTATCCTCCACATTTGATTGTGTGCGATTGTGTTTCCTTTGCCCAGTAAACTGTCTACGCTCCAAAGAGACATGCAATCTGATACCGTTTCCCGAAGTAAACACAGTGTTAAAGACAGGTCTTTCCTATCTTTCATAAAGGTACTCACTTCTCCTTTTCAAGTTTATCTTCCATAAAATTTAGAGTTCTAAATTTTCTGCTCCCTCTTCCCAAAGCTCAAGATGATGTGCCATGTGATATCATCCATCACTTCAGAAGAACCAATTGGCACATCAGTCATGCAGCAAAGAAAAATTAGAAGCAGTGGGAGCAATCGCCGTAAGGAAGGGAGAAACAAATCAAAAAAGAGAACCAAAATTCTACTTCAATCTGCATTCCACCTCAAGATCTTTGCCTTGATGTGGATTAAATTTTCAGTCATGAGCCATTGTAAGTTGTTTCAAATCCTTGTGTTGGTAAGAAGAATTAAGCCTATCAAAATTAGTGGATGCACATTGTGTCTGCGATTATGTACCGTTTGGTACTCTTGATCCTCACCTCACTCAGCATGAGTTCATGTCTGTTGTGGCAGTTTTTCTCAAATCTGAAGGAAGCTCTTCGACCATTTGTTGCCTTTCTTCTTCTGTTCCCCACTCTCATATTATTGTGGTGGTTTGTAAGTGGGAGGCAGCTGGATGGAGAACCGTTGCCATAGAAGAGGATCCAAGCATATGTATTCAAGGTCTGGCCTTTAATCCAGTAAGTTATAATCTTTGCATATTGTCTTTCTTTGCTCCATGGCTTGACACACATCTTGTTGAGGTGATTGCTCCTATCTTCTACTCCTCCAAGGCATTGAAAATTTGACTTCCTCTTCCCATGAGGACTTAAGTTACAGCCAAATGCTGGGGAAGGGCAGGTTCTCCATTTTTTAACTATCAAGGATTATGGCTCAGGAGATCAGTTTTTTCTTCCCTTGAAGCCATGCCCCACTGCTCAGTTGTACTTTCCTGCAGGCGTTCAAGGAGCGTTCTCTAATGGGCAATGGGACCTAATTTCACAATGGAGGCTGCCTCCCTGAAGAAGGCAAGCAACACATGGAATAGAGATTCAGAGCCTTGTCTACCGACTAGCGCTGAGGCTGCTTGGTTGGTGATGTCCAAGAGATAGACAAAGCAGGTTCGTTTAAAGCTCTTGGATGCCCAGTGTAGATTGCAATTCTCCATTTCAATCTTCTCCCTCATGTCTCTGTGTGTGCCATGAGTGAGCTGGTTCTCCTTGACTTCTCCTGGGTTTCCAATAGGCACCCTATCTTTGTTATTGAAGGAGAAGGTCTCCAATTTCTCCTTGGAAAGCCAAATGACTGTCCTTGATTTCATTGATGGAGAAAAAGTGTATATGGCCCTGTGATTGTAATGCAGTAAATCCCAGGAAAGTGTCTCAGAGTAGAATCCTTTGAGGAAGGGTTAGGATGTGGGGATTAGCCCTTAACTCTAGGATATAAACACAGCAGAAGGACCTCTGTGTGTTTCAAGTACCCACAATGGACTCCCTCAATGCTGAGATGTGGAAGATGGAGTGTAATCACAAGTACAGTGGATGGAAGAGCATGGATTTAGAAAGGGTGTGGAGTGAATCAGCTGATATTTGCTGTCGGCTCTGGTTGATTGCTTGCCAGAATCTTTGGATCAAGGCAGAACTTTTTGAATTTCAGGATGTGCTCATTTCAGGGAAAGACAGATATTGGTATTTTGAGTTGGGCAGTGTGTGAAGAATAGTTAAAGTAATGATAGCAGTGTTAAGAAATGCACATCCTCTGGAAGATAACGTATTGGACCTGATAATGCTTTCTTCTGTTCCTTTCCACCCAGAGGCGTTCCCAGGATGCTTTACAAGTCCTACACCTTTGTCAAAGTTGGAATTGACTAATGGTTGACGGAGGATGCTCCCCTTTGTGAAATGAATGTGGGCCATTCCTAGGATGGCAGATAAGATGTATTTTGATCTCTGCATTGTTGGTCGATGTGGTGTCCACAGCGTGTTAAGGTAAGTGGAAAGAGGGGTGATCACTTGATGCATATTCTGGCAAAGCAGTTTCTCCCATGCAATGGTAGTGAAGGGCAATTTGTGCCTTTGAAACTGACTTGCTTCTCCAGCATAAAAAAGTTTACCGCAATGTGTAGAAGTCAAAGGCTATTTCAAGGAAATATGCTTCTGCTCAGAGCATCCAGAGACTTCCTGTGACATGAGGAAAGCAAAATTTGCTTTGCAGCCCTCTTTCTGCATCCTTTAAATTGTTTGGACGCAAGTCCATGTCATCTGAGCAATCCCAACTTCGGTCAACCTCACAGTCGGGTACCTTCTAGTTGGACAGAGATTCAAGCACTCCTGTGATGGCAGTAAGATATGAGAGGCAGGCATTGGCAAGGCATCATGTGTGGACCAGGGGAAAAGAGAGAGACCCACTATCGTACACATTTGTTTGTCTGATTGCGTTTTCGTTGCCCAGTGAACCGTATATGCTCCAAAGAGACCTGCAATGTGACACCGTTTCCGTCAGTAAACACTGTGTTAAAGGCAGATCTTTGTTTCATTTCTTAAAGGAATTCACTTTTCCTTTTCAACTTTAACTTCCATAAAACTTAGAGTTTTAAATTTTCTGCTCCCTCATCCCAAACCTCAAGATGATGGGCCATGTGATATCGTCCATCACTACAAAAGAACATATTGGCATATCAGTCACGCTGCAAAGAAAAATTGGAAGCAGTGGAAGCAATCGCAGTAAGGAAGGGAGAAACAAAACAAAAGAGAGAACCACGAGTCGACTTCAGTCTGCATTCCACCTCGAGATTTTGGCTTGATGTGGGTTACATTTTCAGTCATGAGCCTTTGTGAGTTGTTTCAAATCCCTGTATTGGTAGGAAGACTTAAGCCCATCAAAATTATTGAATTTACATTGCTTCTTTTATTTTGCCCTGTGTTCTTCTATTGATTCCCACCTCACTCAGCGTGAGATCATATCAGTTGTTGCAGTTTTTTCAAGTTTGGTGCCTTTTTTCTTCTGTTCCCCACTCTCTTATTATTGTAGTGGTGTCTAAGTGGGAGGCAGCTGGATGGAGAACTGTTGCCATAGATGAGGATCCAAACATGTGTAGTGAAGGTCTGGCCTTTTATCAAGTAAGTTATACTTTTTTCATATTGTCCTTCTTTGCCCCATGGGCTGCCAAACGTCTTGTTGAGGTGATTGCTCCTCCCATCTGCTCCTCCAAGTCAATCAAGCTTTTGACTTGTTCTTCCCCTTGATTCATTTAGAGAGAGCTTAATGCCATGGAAGCGTTGGTTCTATATTTTTTAACTAACTTGGCTTATGGCCTAAGATATCAATTTTCTCTTCCCTTGAAGCAATGTCCCACTTCTCAGTTGTACTTTCCTGCAGGCTTCACAGGAGCGTTCTCTACAGGGCAATGGGACTTAAGTTTCCAATGGAGGCTGCCTCCCCTGAAGAAGGTAAACATAAGATGGAATGGAGTTTCAGAGCCTTCTCTATCTGCTATCGTTGAGTCTGGTTGGTTGGTGAAGCCCAAGATGTAGACAAAGCTGATCCGCATAAAACTCTTGGATTCCCAGTGTTGATAGCAATTCTCCGTTCCAATCTTTTCCGTCATGTGTCTGTGTGTGCCATGAGTGAGCCGGTTCTCCTTGACTTCTCCTGGGGTCTCAATAGGCATCCTATACTTGTCACGGAAGGAGAAGGTCTCCAATTTCTCCTTGGGAATCCAAATGGCTATCCTTGATTTCATTGGTGAAGAAAAAGTGTATATGGCCCTGTGATTGTAATGCAGTAAACCTCAGGTATTTGAGTGAGATTCTAAAATAGATGTAAGGGTGTCTCAGAGTAAAATACTTTGAGGAAGGGTTAGGATATGGTCACTAGACCTTACCTCTAACATATCCAAACGGCATAAGGACCTCTCTGAGATTCATGTAGCCACAATGGACTTCCTGAACGCTGAGATATGGAAGGTGGAGAGTAATCACTATTGCAGTGGATGGAAGAACATGGATCAGGAAGGGTTGTGGAGTGAATCAGCTGAGATTTCCTGTGGGCTCGGGTGGGTTGCTGGCCAGAATCTCTGCTTCAGGACACTACTTTTTGAAGGTCAGGATGTGCTCTTTTGAGAGAAGGACAGATATTGGTATTTTCAGTTGGGCAGTTGTTAAGGATAGGGATAGAATGATACCAACGATAAGAAATGCACATCCTCTGGAAGATAACCTATTGGCCCTGATAATGCCTTCTTCTTTTCGTTTTCACCCACAGGGTTTCAGAGTATGCTGTACAAGTCCTACAACTTTGTCAGAGTTGGAATTGACTAAATGTTGACAGACGATGCCCCCCTTTGTGCAAAGAATGTGGGCGATTCGTAAGATGGCAGATAAGATGTATTTTGATCTCCGCATTGTGGGTCGATGTGGTGTCCAGAGTGTGTTATGGTAAGTGGAAAGAGGGGTGATCACTTGATGCATATTCTGGTAAAGCAGCTGCTCCCATACAATGGCAGTGAAGGCCAAATTCTGCCATTGAAACTGATTTGCTTCTCCAGCATAAGGAATTTCATTGCAATGGGCACAAGGCACAGGAGAGTTGACGGAAATGGGCTTGTGCTCAGAGCATCCAGAGACGTCCTGTGACATGAGGAAAGCAAAATTTGCTTTGCAGTTCTCTTTCTGCATCCTTCAAATTGATTGGACGCAAGTCCATGTCATCCGAGCAATCCTAACTTCCCTCAACCTCCCACTCGGGTACTTTGTAGTTGGAAAGAGATTCAAGCACTCCTGTGTTGGCAGTAAGATATGAGAGGCAGGCATTGACAAGGCATCTTGTGTGGACCAGGGGCAAAGAGGGAGACCCACTATCCTCCACATTTGTTTGTGTCATTGCGTTTCCTTTGACCAGTGAAAGGTATATGCTCCAAAGAGACGTGAAATTTGACACCGTTCCCCTCAGGAAACACCGTGTTAAAGACAGGTCTTTCTTTCCTTTCTTAAAGGTATTCACTTTTGCTTTTCAACTTTAACTTCCATAAAATTTAGAGATTTAAATTTTCTGCTCCGCCATCCCAAACCTCAAGATGATGGGCCATGTGATATCGTCCATCACATCAGAAGAACCTATTGGCATTTCAGTCATGCTGCAAAGAAAAATTAGAAGCAGTAGGAGCAATCGCAGTAAGGAAGGGAGAAACAAAACAAAAGAGAGAACCACGAGTCGAATTCAGTCTGCATTCCACCTGGAGATCTTTGGCTTGATGTGGATTACGTTTTCAGTCATGAGCATTTATGAGTTGTTTCAAATCACTGTTTTGGTAGGAAGACTTAATCCCATCAAAATTATTGAATTCACATTGTTTCTTTTATTGTGCCCTGTGTTCTACTATTGATTCTCACCTCACTTAGCGTGAGTTCATATCAGTTGTGGCAGTTTTTCTAAAATCTGAAGGAAGCTCGTCAGCCATTTGGTGCCTTTCGTCTTCTGTTCCCTACTCTCTTATTATTGTGGTGGTGTCTAAGTGGGAGGTAGGTGGATGGAGAACCGTTGCCGTAGAAGAGGATCCTAGCATGTGTAGTCAAGGTCTGGCCTTTAATCCAGCAAGTTATACTCTTTGCCTATTGTCTTTCTTTGCTCCATGGCTTGCCACACATCTTGGTGAGGTGATTGCTCCTGTCTTCTACTCCTCCAAGACACTCATACTTTTGACTTTTTCTTCCCCTTGAGGCATTTAGTGATAACTTAATGCCATGGAAGCGTTGGTTCTCCATTTTTTAACTAAGTGGGATTATGGCCAAAGAGATCAGTTTTCTCTTCCCTTGAAGCAATTCTCCACTGCTCAGTTGTACTTTCCTGCAGGCCTTACAGGAGCGTTCTTTACTGGGCAATGGCACTTAATTTCCCAATGGAGGCTGCCTCCCCTGAAGAAGGTAAGCATCAGATGGAATGGAATTTCAGAGCCTTGTCTACCTGATAGCGTTGAGTCTGGCTGGTTGCCGATGCCCAAGATATAGACAATGATGATCGGTATAAAACTTTTGGATTCCCAGTGTTGATTGCAATTCTCCATTGCAGCCTTTTCTCTCATGTCTCTGTGTCTGTCATGAGTGAGGCGGTTCTCAACTTTAACTTCCATAAAATTTAGAGCTCCCCCATCCCAAACCTCAAGATGATGGGCCATGTGATATCGTCCATCACATCAGAAGAACCTATTGGCATTTCAGTCATGCTGCAAAGAAAAATTAGAAGCAGTGGGAGCAATCGCAGTAAGGAAGGGAGAAACAAAACAAAAGAGAGAACCACAAGTCGACTTCAGTCTGCATTCCACCTCGAGATCTTTGGCTTGATTTGGATTACGTTTTCAGTCATGAGCCTTTATGTGTTGTTTCAAATCCCTGTATTGGTAGGAAGACTTAATCCCATCAAAATTACTGAATTCACATTGTTTCTTTTATTGTGCCCTGTGTTCTAATATTGATTCTCACCTCACTTAGCGTGAGTTCATATCAGTTGTGGCAGTTTTTCTAAAATCTGAAGAAAGCTCATCGGCCATTTGGTGGCTTTCGTCTTCTGTTCCCCACTCTCTTATTATTGTGGTGGTGTCTAAGTGAGAGGTAGGTGGATGGAGAACCGTTGCCATAGAAGAGGATCTTAATACGGGTAGTCAAGGTCTGGCCTTTAATCCAGTAAGTTATACTCTTTGCCTATTGTCTTTCTTTGCTCCATGGCTTGCCACACATCTTGGTGAGATGATTGCTCCTGGCTTTTATTCCTCCAAGACAGTCAAACTTTTGACTTTCTCTTCCCCTTGAGGCATTTAGTGAGAGCTTAATGCGTTGTAAGGATTGGTTCTCCATTTGTTAAATAACTAGGATTATGGCCCAAAGATCAGTTTTCTCTTCCCTTGAAGCAATGCCCCACTGCTCAGTTATACAATCCTGCACCTTTTACAGGAGCGTTCTTTACTGGGCAATGGCACTTAATTTCCCAATGGAGGCTGCCTCCCCTGAAGAAGGTAAACATCAGATGGAATGGAGTTTCAGAGCCTTGTCTACCTGCTAACGTTGAGTCTGGCTGGTTGGCGATGCCCGAGATATAGACAAAGCTGATCGGAATAAAACTCTGGGATTCCCAGTGTTGATTGCAATTCTCCATTCCGATCCTTTCTCTCATGTCTCTGTGTGTGCCATGAGTGAGCCGGTTCAACTTGGCTTCTCCTGGGGTCGCAATAGGCATCCTATTCTTGTTACGGAAGGAGAAGTTCTCCAACTTCTCCTTGGGAATCCAAATGGTTGTCTCTGATTTCATTGGTGGACAAAAAGTGTATTTGGCCCTGTGATTGTAATGCAGCTAATCTCAGGTATTTGACTGAGTTTCTAAAGTAGATGTAAAGGTGTCTCAGAGTAAAATACTTTGAGGAAGGATTAGGATATGGCCACTAGAACTTACCTCTAAGATATCCGAACGGCAGAAGGATCTCTCTGAGTTTCATGTAGCCACACCGGACTTCCTGAACGCTGAGATAGGGAAGGTGGAGAGTACTCACTAGTGCAGTGGAGGGAAGAACATGGATTGGGAAGGCTTGTGGAGTGAATCAGCTGATATCTCCTGTGGATTCGGGTTGATTGCTCGCCAGAATCTTTGATTCAAGATAACACTTTTTGAAGGACAGAATGTGCTCTTTTGAGAGAAGGACAGATATTGGTATTTTCAATTGGGCAGTTGTTAAGGATAGGGATAGAAATGATTCCAATGATAAGAAATGCACATCCTCTGGAAGATAACCCATTGGCCTTGATAATGCTTTCTTCTCTTCCTTTTCACCCAAAGGCTTTCCCAGTATGCTGTACAAGTCCTCCACCTTTGTCAGAGTTGGAATTGACTAAATGTTGACCGACGATGGTCCCCTTTGTGCAAAGAATGTGGGCCATTCCTAAGATGGCAGATAAGATGTATTTTGATCTCCACATTGTGCGTTGCTGTGGTGTCCAGAATGTGTTATGGTAAGTGGAAAGAGGGGTGATCACTTGATGCATATTCTGGCAAAGCAGCTTCTCCCATACAATGGCAGTGAAGGCCAAATTCTGCCATTGAAACTGATGTGCTTCTCCAGCATAAGGAATTTCATTGCAATGGACACAAGGCACAGGACAGTTGACGGAAATGGGCTTGTGCTCAGAGCATCCAGAGACTTCCTGTGACATGAGGAAAGCAAAATTTCCTTTGCAGCTCTCTTTCTGCATCCTTCAAGTTGTTTGGATGCAAGTCCATGTCATCCGAGCAATCCTAACTTCACTCAACCTCCCAGTCGGGTACCTTCTAGTTGGAAAGAGTTTCAAGCACTCCTGTGATGGCAGTAATATGTGAGAGGCAGGCATTGGCAAGGCATCATGTGTGGACCAGGGGCAAAGAGGGAGACCCACTATCCTCCACATTTGTTTGTGTCATTGCGTTATTGAATTCACTTTGGTTCTTTTATTGTGCCCTGTGTTCTACTATTGATTCTCACCTCACTTAGCGTGAGTTCGTATCAGTTGTGGCAGTTTTTCTCAAATCTGAAGGAAGCTCATCAGGCATTTGGTGCCTTTCGTTTTCTGCTACCCACTCGCTTATTATTGTGGTGTTGCCTAAGTGGGAGGTAGGTGGATGGAGAACCGTTGCCGTAGAAGAGGATCCTAGCATGTGTAGTCAAGGTCTGGCCTTTAATCCAGCAAGTTATACTCTTTGCCTATTGTCTTTCTTTGCTCCATGGCTTGCCACACATCTTGTTGAGGTGATTGCCCCGGTCTTCTACTCCTCCAAGACACTCAAGCTTTTGACTTTTTCTCCCCCTTGAGGCATTTAGTGAGAATTTAATGCGGTGGAAGCGTTGGTTCTCCCTTTTTTAACTAAGTGGGATTATGGCCGAAGAGATCAGTTTTCTATTCCCTTGAAGCAATTCTCCACTGCTCAGTTGTACTTTCCTGCAGTCTTTACTGGAGCGTTCTTTACTGGGCAATGACACTTAACTTCCCAATGGAGGCTGCCTCCCCTAAAGAAGGTAAGCATCAGGTGGAATGGAGTTTCAGAGCCTTGTCTACCTGCTAGCGTTGAGTCTGGCTGGTTGCCGATGCCCAAGATATAGACAAGGATGATCGGTATAAAACTCTTGGATTCCCAGTGTTGATTGCAATTCTCCATTGCAGTCTTCTCTCATGTCTCTGTGTCTGTCATGAGAGAGGCGGTTCACCTTGACTTCTCCTGGTGTTGCAGTAGGCATGCTCTTCTTGTTACGGAAGGAGAAGGTCTCCAATATCTCCTTGCGAATCCAAATGGCTGTCCTTGATTTCATTGGTGGAGAAAAAGTGTATTTGGCCCTGTGATTGTAATGCAATAAATCTCAGGTATTAGACTGAGTTTCAAAAGTAGATTTAAAGGTGTCTCAGAGTAAAACACTTTGAGGAAGATTAGGATATGGCCACTAGACCTTCCCTCTAAGATATCCAAATGGCAGAAGGACTGCTCTGAGTTTCATGTAGCCACAATGGACTTCCTGAACGCTGAGCTATGGAAGGTGGAGAGTAATCAGTAGTGCAGTGGATGGAAGAACATGGACTGGGAAGGCTTGTGGAGTGAATCAGCTGAGATTTCCTGTGGGCTCGTGTTGATTGCTGGCCAGAATCTTTTCTTCAGGACGCTACTTTTTGAAGGTCAGGATGTGCTCTTTTGAGAGAAGGACAGATATTGGTATTTTCAGTTGGACAGTTGTTAAGGATAGGGATAGAAATGATATCAATGTTAAGAAATGCACATCCTCTGTAAGATAACGCATGGGCCCTGAAAATGCTTTCTTCTCTTCCTTTTCACCCACAGGCTTCGCCAGTATGCTGTACAAGTCCTACACCTTTGTCAGAGTTGCAATTGGCTAAATGTTGACAGACGATGCTCCCCTTTGTGCAGAGAATGTGGCCCCTTCGTAAGATGGCAGATAAGATGTATTTTGATCTCCACATTGTGGGTCGATGTGGTGTCCAGAATGTGTTATGGTAAGTGGAAAGAGGGGTGATCACTTGATGCATATTCTGGCAAAGCAGCTTCTCCCATACAATGGCAGTGAAGGCCAAATTCTGCCATTGAAACTGATGTGCTTCTCCAGCATAAGGAATTTCATTACAATGGACACAAAGCACAGGACAGTTGACGGAAATGGGCTTGTGCGAAGAACATCCAGAGACTTCCTGTGACATGAGGAAAGCAAAATTGGTTTGCAGCTCTCTTTCTGAATCCTTCAAATTGTTTGGACGCAAGTCCATGTCATCCGAGCCGTCCTAACTTCGGTCAACCTCCCAGTAGGGTACCTTCCAGTTGGAAAGGGATTCAAGCACTCCTGTGATGGCAGTAAGATATGAGAGGCAGGCATTGGCAAGGCATCCTCTGTGGACCAGGGGCAAAGAGGGAGACCCACTATCCTCCACATTTGTTTGTGTCATTGCGTTTCCTTTGCCCAGTGAACAGTATATGCTCCAAAGACACGTGCAATTTGACACCGTTGCCCTCAGTAAACACTGTGTTAAAGACAGGTCTTTCTTTCCTTTCTTAAAGCTATTGACTTGTGCTTTTCAACTTTAACTTCCATAAATTTTAGAGTTTTAAATTTTCTGCTCACCCATCCCAAACCTCAAGATGATGGGTCTTCTGATATCGTCCATCACATCAGAAGGACATATTGGCATTTCAGTCATGCTGCAAAGAAAAATTAGAAGCAGTGGGAGCAATTGCAGTAAGGAAGGGAGAAACAAAACAAAAGAGAGAACCACGAGTCGAATTCAGTCTGCATTCCACCTCGAGATCTTTGGCTTGATGTGGATTACGTTTTCAGTCATGAGCCTTTATGAGTTGTTTCAAATCCCTGCATTGGTAAGAGGACTTAAGCCAATCAAAATTATTGAATTCACATTGGTTCTTTTATTGTGCCCTGTGTTCTACTATTGATTCTCACCTCACTTAGCGTGAGTTCCTATCAGTTGTGGCAGTTTTTCTGAAATCTGAAGGAAGCTCGTCGGCCATTTGGTGCCTTTCGTCTTCTGCTCCCCACTCTCTTATTATTGTGGTGGTGTCTAAGTGAGAGGTAGGTGGATGGAGAACCGTTGCCGTAGAAGAGGATCCTAGCATGTGTAGTCAAGGTTTGGCCTTTAATCCAGTAAGTTATACTCTTTGTCTTTTGTCTTTCTTTGCTCCATGGCTTGCCACACTTCTTGTTGAGGTGATTGCTCCTGTCTTCTACTCGTCCAATACACTCAAACATTTGACTTTCTCTTCCCCTTGAGGCATTTAGTGAGTGCTTAATGCGGTGGAAGAGTTGGTCCTCCACTTTTTAACTAACTAGGATTGTGGCCCAAAGATCACTTTTCTCTTCCCTTGAAGGAATTCCCCACTGCTCAGTTGTACTTTCCTGCAGTCTTTACTGGAGCGTTCTTTACTGGGCAATGACACTTAATTTCCCAAAGGAGGCTGCCTCCCCTGAAGAAGGTAAGCATCAGATGGAATGGAGTTTCAGAGCCTTGTCTACCTGCTAGCATTGAGTCTGGCTGGTTGCCGATGCCCAAGATATAGACAATGATGATCGGTATAAAACTCTTGGATTCCCAGTGTTGATTGCAATTCTCCATTGCAGTCTTCTCTCATGTGTCTGTGTCTGTCATGAGAGAGGCGGTTCTCCTTGACTTCTCCTGGGGTCGCAGTAGGCATGCTCTTCTTGTTACGGAAGGAGAAGGTCTCCAATTTCTCCTTGCGAATCCAAATGGTTGTCCTTGATTTCATTGGTGGGCAAAAAGTGTATTTGACCCTGTGATGGTAATGCAGTAAATCTCCGCTAATTGACTGAGTTTCTAAGGTAGATGCAAAGGTGTCTCAGAGCAAAATACATGAAGCAAGGATTAGGATATGGCCACTAGACCTTAACTCTAAGACATCCAAACGGCAGAAGGACCTCTCTGAGATTCATGTAGCCACAATGGACTTCTTGAACACTGAGATATGTAAGGTGGAGAGTAAGCAATACCGCAGTGGATGGAAGAACATGGATTGGGAAGGCTTGTGGAGTGAATCAGCTGAGATTTCCTGTGGGCTCGTGTGGATTGCTGGCCAGAATCTTTTCTTCAGGACGCTACATTTTGAAGGTCAGGATGTGCTCTTTTGAGAGGAGGACAGATATTGGTATTTTCAGTTAGGCAGTTGTTAAGGATAGGGATAGAACTGATACCAATGATAAGAAATGCACATCCTCTGTAAGATAACGCATTGGCCCTGATAATGCTCTCTTCTCTTCCTTTTCACCCACAGGCTTCGCCAGTATGCTGTACAAGTCCTACACCTTTGTCAGAGTTGCAATTGGCTAAATGTTGACAGACGATGCTCCCCTTTGTGCAGAGAATGTGGCCCCTTCATAAGATGGCAGATAAGATGTATTTTGATCTCTACATTGTGGGTCGATGTGGTGTCCAGAATGTGTTATGGTAAGTGGAAAGAGGGGTGATCACTTGATGCATATTCTGGCAAAGCAGCTTCTCCCATACAATGGCAGTGAAGGCCAAATTCTGCCATTGAAACTGATGTGCTTCTCCAGCATAAGGAATTTCATTACAATGGACACAAAGCACAGGACAGTTGACGGAAATGGGCTTGTGCGCAGAACATCCAGAGACTTCCTGTGACATGAGGAAAGCAAAATTGGTTTGCAGCTCTCTTTCTGAATCCTTCAAATTGTTTGGACGCAAGTCCATGTCATCCGAGCCGTCCTAACTTCGGTCAACCTCCCAGTAGGGTACCTTCCAGTTGGAAAGAGATTCAAGCACTCCTGTGATGGCAGTAAGATATGAGAGGCAGGCATTGGCAAGTCATCCTGTGTGGACCAGGGGCAAAGAGGGAGACCCACTATCCTCCACATTTGTTTGTGTCATTGCGTTTCCTTTGCCCAGTGAACAGTATATGCTCCAAAGACACGTGCAATTTGACACCGTTGCCCTCAGTAAACACTGTGTTAAAGACAGGTCTTTCTTTCCTTTCTTAAAGCTATTCACTTGTGCTTTTCAACTTTAACTTCCAAAAAATTTAGAGTTTTAAATTTTCTGCTCGCCCATCCCAAACCTCAAGATGATGGGTCTTCTAATATCGTCCATCACATCAGAAGGACATATTGGCATTTCAGTCATGCTGCAAAGAAAAATTAGAAGCAGTGGGAGCAATTGCAGTACGGAAGGGAGAAACAAAACAAAAGAGAGAACCACGAGTCGAATTCAGTCTGCATTCCACCTCGAGATCTTTGGCTTGATGTGGATTACGTTTTCAGTCATGAGCCTTTATGAGTTGTTTCAAATCCCTGCATTGGTAAGAGGACTTAAGCCAATCAAAATTATTGAATTCACATTGGTTCTTTTATTGTGCCCTGTGTTCTACTATTGATTCTCACCTCACTTAGCGTGAGTTCCTATCAGTTGTGGCAGTTTTTCTGAAATCTGAAGGAAGCTCGTCGGCCGTTTGGTGCCTTTCGTCTTCTGCTCCCCACTCTCTTATTATTGTGGTGGTGTCTAAGTGGGAGGTAGGTGGATGGAGAACCGTTGCCGTAGAAGAGGATCCTAGCATGTGTAGTCAAGGTCTGGCCTTTAATCCAGTAAGTTATACTCTTTGTCTTTTGTCTTTCTTTGCTCCATGGCTTGCCACACTTCTTGTTGAGGTGATTGCTCCTGTCTTCTACTCGTCCAATACACTCAAACATTTGACTTTCTCTTCCCCTTGAGGCATTTAGTGAGTGCTTAATGCGGTGGAAGAGTTGGTCCTCCACTTTTTAACTAACTAGGATTGTGGCCCAAAGATCACTTTTCTCTTCCCTTGAAGGAATTCCCCACTGCTCAGTTGTACTTTCCTGCAGTCTTTACTGGAGCGTTCTTTACTGGGCAATGACACTTAATTTCCCAAAGGAGGCTGCCTCCCCTGAAGAAGGTAAGCATCACATGGAATGGAGTTTCAGAGCCTTGTCTACCTGCTAGCGTTGAGTCTGGCTGGTTGCCGATGCCCAAGATATAGACAATGATGATCGGTATAAAACTCTTGGATTCCCAGTGTTGATTGCAATTCTCCATTGCAGTCTTCTCTCATGTGTCTGTGTCTGTCATGAGAGAGGCGGTTCTCCTTGACTTCTCCTGGGGTCGCAGTAGGCATGCTCTTCTTGTTACGGAAGGAGAAGGTCTCCAATTTCTCCTTGCGAATCCAAATGGCTGTCCTTGATTTCATTGGTTGGCAAAAAGTGTATTTGGCCCTGTGATTGTAATGCAGTAAATCTCCGGTATTTGACTGAGTTTCTAAAGTAGATGTAAAGGAGTCTCAGAGTAAAATACGTTGAGGAAGGATTAGGATATGGCCACTAGACCTTAACTCTAAGACATCCAAACGGCAGAAGGACCTCTCTGAGTTTCATGTAGCCACAATGGACTTCTTGAACACTGAGATATGTAAGGTGGAGAGTAAGCAATACCGCAGTGGATGGAAGAACATGGATTGGGAAGGCTTGTGGAGTGAATCAGCTGAGATTTCCTGTGGGCTCGTGTGGATTGCTGGCCAGAATCTTTTCTTCAGGGCGCTACTTTTTGAAGGTCAGGATGTGCTCTTTGGAGAGAAGGACAGATATTGGTATTTTCAGTTGGGCAGTTGTTAAGGATAGGGATAGAACTGATACCAATGATAAGAAATGCACATCCTCTGTAAGATAACGCATTGGCCCTGATAATGCTCTCTTCTCTTCCTTTTCACCCACAGGCTTCGCCAGTATGCTGTACAAGTCCTACACCTTTGTCAGAGTTGCAATTGGCTAAATGTTGACAGACGATGCTCCCCTTTGTGCAGAGAATGTGGCCCCTTCGTAAGATGGCAGATAAGATGTATTTTGATCTCCACATTGTGGGTCGATGTGGTGTCCAGAATGTGTTATGGTAAGTGGAAAGAGGGGTGATCACTTGATGCATATTCTGGCAAAGCAGCTTCTCCCATACAACGGCAGTGAAGGCCAAATTCTGCCATTGAAACTGATGTGCTTCTCCAGCATAAGGAATTTCATTACAATGGACACAAAGCACAGGACAGTTGACGGAAATGGGCTTGTGCGCAGAACATCCAGAGACTTCCTGTGACATGAGGAAAGCAAAATTGGTTTGCAGCTCTCTTTCTGAATCTTTCAAGTTGTTTTGACGCAAGTCCATGTCATCCGAGCCGTCCTAACTTCGGTCAACCTCCCAGTAGGGTACCTTCCATTTGGAAAGAGATTCAAGCACTCCTGTGATGGCAGTAAGATATGAGAGGCAGGCATTGGCAAGGCATCCTCTGTGGACCAGGGGCAAAGAGGGAGACCCACTATCCTCCACATTTGTTTGTGTCATTGCGTTTCCTTTGCCCAGTGAACAGTATATGCTCCAAAGACACGTGCAATTTGACACCGTTGCCCTCAGTAAACACTGTGTTAAAGACAGGTCTTTCTTTCCTTTCTTAAAGCTATTGACTTGTGCTTTTCAACTTTAACTTCCAAAAAATTTAGAGTTTTAAATTTTCAGCTCCCCCATCCCAAACCTCAAGATGATGTATCTTCTGATATCGTCCATCACATCAGAAGGACATATTGGCATTTCAGTCATGCTGCAAAGAAAAATTAGAAGCAGTGGGAGCAATTGCAGTAAGGAAGGGAGAAACAAAACAAAAGAGAGAACCACGAATCGAATTCAGTCTGCATTCCACCTCGAGATCATTGGCTTGATGTGGATTACGTTTTCAGTCATGAGCCTTTATGGGTTGTTTCAAATCCCTGCATTGGTAAGAGGACTTAAGCCAATCAAAATTATTGAATTCACATTGGTTCTTTTATTGTGCCCTGTGTTCTACTATTGATTCTCACCTCACTTAGCGTGAGTTCCTATCATTTGTGGCAGTTTTTCTGAAATCTGAAGGAAGCTCGTTGGCCATATGGTGCCTTTCGTCTTCTGCTCCCCACTCTCTTATTATTGTGGTGGTGTCTAAGTGGGAGGTAGGTGGATGGAGAACCGTTGCCGTAGAAGAGGATCTAGCATGTGTAGTCAAGGTCTGGCCTTTAATCCAGTAAGTTATACTCTTTGTCTTTTGTCTTTCTTTGCTCCATGGCTTGCCACACTTCTTGTTGAGGTGATTGCTCCTGTCTTCTACTCGTCCAATACACTCAAACATTTGACTTTCTCTTCCCCTTGAGGCATTTAGTGAGTGCTTAATGCGGTGGAAGAGTTGGTCCTCCACTTTTTAACTAACTAGGATTGTGGCCCAAAGATCACTTTTCTCTTCCCTTGAAGGAATTCCCCACTGCTCAGTTGTACTTTCCTGCAGTCTTTACTGGAGCGTTCTTTACTGGGCAATGACACTTAATTTCCCAAAGGAGGCTGCCTCCCCTGAAGAAGGTAAGCATCAGATGGAATGGAGTTTCAGAGCCTTGTCTACCTGCTAGCGTTGAGTCTGGCTGGTTGCCGATGCCCAAGATATAGACAATGATGATCGGTATAAAACTCTTGGATTCCCAGTGTTGATTGCAATTCTCCATTGCAGTCTTCTCTCATGTGTCTGTGTCTGTCATGAGAGAGGCGGTTCTCCTTGACTTCTCCTGGGGTCGCAGTAGGCATGCTCTTCTTGTTACGGAAGGAGAAGGTCTCCAATTTCTCCTTGCGAATCCAAATGGCTGTCCTTGATTTCATTGGTTGGCAAAAAGTGTATTTGGCCCTGTGATTGTAATGCAGTAAATCTCCGGTATTTGACTGAGTTTCTAAAGTAGATGTAAAGGAGTCTCAGAGTAAAATACGTTGAGGAAGGATTAGGATATGGCCACTAGACCTTAACTCTAAGACATCCAAACGGCAGAAGGACCTCTCTGAGTTTCATGTAGCCACAATGGACTTCTTGAACACTGAGATATGTAAGGTGGAGAGTAAGCAATACCGCAGTGGATGGAAGAACATGGATTGGGAAGGCTTGTGGAGTGAATCAGCTGAGATTTCCTGTGGGCTCGTGTGGATTGCTGGCCAGAATCTTTTCTTCAGGACGCTACTTTGTGAAGGTCAGGATGTGCTCTTTTGAGAGAAGGACAGATATTGGTATTTTCAGTTGGGCAGTTGTTAAGGATAGGGATAGAAATGATATCAATGTTAAGAAATGCACATCCTCTGTAAGATAACGCATGGGCCCTGAAAATGCTTTCTTCTCTTCCTTTTCACCCACAGGCTTCGCCAGTATGCTGTACAAGTCCTACACCTTTGTCAGAGTTGCAATTGGCTAAATGTTGACAGACGATGCTCCCCTTTGTGCAGAGAATGTGGCCCCTTCGTAAGATGGCAGATAAGATGTATTTTGATCTCCACATTGTGGGTCGATGTGGTGTCCAGAATGTGTTATGGTAAGTGGAAAGAGGGGTGATCACTTGATGCATATTCTGGCAAAGCAGCTTCTCCCATACAATGGCAGTGAAGGCCAAATTCTGCCATTGAAACTGATGTGCTTCTCCAGCATAAGGAATTTCATTACAATGGACACAAAGCACAGGACAGTTGACGGAAATGGGCTTGTGCGCAGAACATCCAGAGACTTCCTGTGACATGAGGAAAGCAAAATTGGTTTGCAGCTCTCTTTCTGAATCCTTCAAATTGTTGGACGCAAGTCCATGTCATCCGAGCCGTCCTAACTTCGGTCAACCTCCCAGTAGGGTACCTTCCAGTTGGAAAGAGATTCAAGCACTCCTGTGATGGCAGTAAGATATGAGAGGCAGGCATTGGCAAGTCATCCTGTGTGGACCAGGGGCAAAGAGGGAGACCCACTATCCTCCACATTTGTTTGTGTCATTGCGTTTCCTTTGCCCAGTGAACAGTATATGCTCCAAAGACACGTGCAATTTGACACCGTTGCCCTCAGTAAACACTGTGTTAAAGACAGGTCTTTCTTTCCTTTCTTAAAGCTATTCACTTGTGCTTTTCAACTTTAACTTCCAAAAAATTTAGAGTTTTAAATTTTCAGCTCCCCCATCCCAAACCTCAAGATGATGGGTCTTCTGATATCGTCCATCACATCAGAAGGACATATTGGCATTTCAGTCATGCTGCAAAGAAAAATTAGAAGCAGTGGGAGCAAATGCAGTAAGGAAGGGAGAAACAAAACAAAAGAGAGAACCACGAGTCGAATTCAGTCTGCATTCCACCTCGAGATCTTTGGCTTGATGTGGATTACGTTTTCAGTCATGAGCCTTTATGGGTTGTTTCAAATCCCTGCATTGGTAAGAGGACTTAAGCCAATCAAAATTATTGAATTCACATTGGTTCTTTTATTGTGCCCTGTGTTCTACTATTGATTCTCACCTCACTTAGCGTGAGTTCCTATCATTTGTGGCAGTTTTTCTGAAATCTGAAGGAAGCTCGTCGGCCATATGGTGCCTTTCGTCTTCTGTTCCCCACTCTCTTATTATTGTGGTGGTGTCTAAGTGGGAGGTAGGTGGATGGAGAACCGTTGCCGTAGAAGAGGATCCTAGCACGGGTAGTCAAGGTCTGGCCTTTAATCCAGTAAGTTATACTCTTTGTCTTTTGTCTTTCTTTGCTCCATGGCTTGCCACACTTCTTGTTGAGGTGATTGCTCCTGTCTTCTACTCGTCCAATACACTCAAACATTTGACTTTCTCTTCCCCTTGAGGCATTTAGTGAGTGCTTAATGCGGTGGAAGAGTTGGTCCTCCACTTTTTAACTAACTAGGATTGTGGCCCAAAGATCACTTTTCTCTTTCCTTGAAGGAATTCCCCACTGCTCAGTTGTACTTTCCTGCAGTCTTTACTGAAGCGTTCTTTACTGGGCAATGACACTTAATTTCCCAATGGAGGCTGCCTCCCCTGAAGAAGTTAAGCATCAGATGGAATGGAGTTTCAGAGCCTTGTCTACCAGCTAGCGGTGAGTCTGGCTGGTTGCCGATGCCCAAGATATAGACAATGATGATCGGTATAAAACTCTTGGATTCCCAGTGTTGATTGCAATTCTCCATTGCAGTCTTCTCTCATGTGTCTGTGTCTGTCATGAGAGAGGCGGTTCTCCTTGACTTCTCCTGGTTTCCCAGTAGGCATGCTCTTCTTGTTACGGAAGGAGAAGGTCTCCAATTTCTCCTTGCCAAACCAAATGGCTGTCCTTGATTTCATTGGTGGACAAAAAGTGTATTTGGCCCTGTGATTGTAATGCAGTAAATCTCCGGTAATTGACTGAGTTTCTAAAGTAGATGTAAAGGTATCTCAGAGTAAAATACGTTGAGGAAGGATTAGGATATGGCCACTAGACCTTAACTCTAAGACATCCAAACGGCAGAAGGACCTCTCTGAGTTTCATGTAGCCACAATGGACTTCTTGAACACTGAGATATGTAAGGTGGAGAGTAAGCAATACCGCAGTGGATGGAAGAACATGGATTGGGAAGGCTTGTGGAGTGAATCAGCTGAGATTTCCTGTGGGCTCGTGTGGATTGCTGGCCAGAATCTTTTCTTCAGGACGCTACTTTTTGAAGGTCAGGATGTGCTCTTTTGAGAGAAGGACAGATATTGGTATTTTCAGTTGGACAGTTGTTAAGGATAGGGATAGAAATGATATCAATGATAAGAAATGCACATCCTCTGTAAGATAACGCATGGGCCCTGAAAATGCTTTCTTCTCTTCCTTTTCACCCACAGGCTTCGCCAGTATGCTGTACAAGTCCTACACCTTTGTCAGAGTTGCAATTGGCTAAATGTTGACAGACGATGCTCCCCTTTGTGCAGAGAATGTGGCCCCTTCGTAAGATGGCAGATAAGATGTATTTTGATCTCCACATTGTGGGTCGATGTGGTGTCCAGAATGTGTTATGGTAAGTGGAAAGAGGGGTGATCACTTGATGCATATTCTGGCAAAGCAGCTTCTCCCATACAATGGCAGTGAAGGCCAAATTCTGCCATTGAAACTGATGTGCTTCTCCAGCATAAGGAATTTCATTACAATGGACACAAAGCACAGGACAGTTGACGGAAATGGGCTTGTGCGCAGAACATCCAGAGACTTCCTGTGACATGAGGAAAGCAAAATTGGTTTGCAGCTCTCTTTCTGAATCCTTCAAATTGTTTGGACGCAAGTCCATGTCATCCGAGCCGTCCTAACTTCGGTCAACCTCCCAGTAGGGTACTTTCCAGTTGGAAAGAGATTCAAGCACTCCTGTGATGGCAGTAAGATATGAGAGGCAGGCATTGGCAAGGCATCCTCTGTGGACCAGGGGCAAAGAGGGAGACCCACTATCCTCCACATTTGTTTGTGTCATTGCGGTTCCTTTGCCCAGTGGCATATGCTCCAAAGAGACGTGCAATTTGACACCGTTACCCTCAGTAAACACTGTGTTAGAGACAGGTCTTTGTTTCCTCTCTTAAAGGTATTCACTTTTCCTTTTCAACTTTAACTTCCATAAAATTTAGTGTTTTAAATTTTCAGCTCCCCCATCCCAAACCTCAAGATGATGGGCCATGTGATATCGTCCATCACTGCAGAAGAACATATTGGCATTAGGACCAAGGGCTCTTAGCGACTCCCTTCTCCCATCTTCCTTCTACAGATTTAGGAAAGAGTGCCAGGTCAGAAGGTGAGCCTGATCAGAAAAACAATAGACAAAGTTATAGAAAGTTTTATGAAACTTAAAGGTGGGTATTGACTATGGTAAAGGTATGGCTTATTGTGATTTGTAATTATTACTTTTCAATTAGTTATGAAGCTGCAGATGTGCTTTGGTTTCACTTCTTTACTTGTTTTTGACTGGGTCAAAGGCAAGGGCTAAAATATTAACTTTGCACATTTTAAACTAACATAATTTCAAACTTTTAAACTTTTTAAAGAAATAGGTTATTCACATTGGACTTAATATATATGTATATATATATATATATTATATGAACGTAATTAAAGTGTTTACATAGTATTATTTGACATTTACATACATAAGGACTGCATTCTAAGGTAATTATTCCATACCTAACAGGTTTGAAGTGGGTTTTAAATGCCAAAAGTAATAAGATCAATAATTTCTGGAAATGCAATTGATATCTGAAGTTATTATTTGTGTTTCTAAATTGTATTTTATTTCTAACGTTCTCTTTGATGTAGATATGGTGATAAAGCAATCTTTATATTTGGATTTTATTATATATGGATTGGGCTTTTTAAAAATGTGATAGAAATTTGATAATTTGAAAGCTATATTTGCTTATAAATAAGCATAGCGATAATGCTACTGATGCTTGCTATAATGGTAGACTTTCCCTTTAAGATACTGGCTATTATGAAAATGCATATAGTGGTTTAGGGCAACAGTTTCCATGTGTTGGTGGTGAGATGAATGAAATGTATTCACCTAATTTGGTAATGGGTTACTTCAAGTTTTAAATACAGAATAAGTTCTATTGTTAGGTTTATCTAAATGTTGTTATATTCGTGAGTGGAAGAGATATATTTAGTAAAGACCCCTCAGGGAGCAGAATAGGTATATTTAGTGAAAACCTCTCAGGGGCACCTTGTGTCAATCTGGTCTGTCTCACCCAGGCCTGACAAAACAAGCAATAGAGATTCTGTTGTTTTTTTTTTCTTTCTTAAAATTCTTTTTGTGCAAGAGATAGTCCTTGATAGGGACTGCCTTTACTTACTCCTTTACCTCCTTCCCTAGATGTTACGTGATAGTCCTTGAGCAGAAGTTGCTCACTTCCTTACCCTCCCTTTTCTAAAAATTACTCTGGTACACTTATTCCTTGTTGCTGGGGTAGAGTTTCCCTGGATAGATTGTATCCTCAGGACTCAACCAAAGTCCTAAGAGGAAGGGGGTTAGGGTGGGGGTATTGTGCCCAGGGTTTTGACAATCATCTAATATAAATTTTGGCTTTAGTAATCCATGTGCCATCTTGGCTTTGCCTTCTATTTATACTTTTTTCTGCTTTAGTTAGTGAAATACTGATGCCCTAATGCATGGTCAGTTTTGGTCAGGGTGCCCTACAGAACTGAGTGAAAGGTACATTCTGTCCTATTTCCACTCCCTATTCTCTGGTAGTCTGTTGTACCTGACTTTTGTAAAATTCTTTTGATCTTTCTAGTATTCTTTTCTTATTTATATTATGATAGCATCTATCTATATCTAAGAACTGGTATGGTTTTATTATTTGATTCCTCTTGCAGTGCATTTAATGGAAGTCATTTTAACTGACGAATTCAGATTCTATCCTGTTTTGGGCATAAATATTTAGTCTTGAATTTACCTGATACTCTATGTTGCCATTCAGGAAAAGGTAGCTCCCTTGATCATCTCTTTTAATGACACCCATTTTTGTCTTTTCTTTTGTCTGAGATGCTGGTTCCTGCTCCTATCCCTTCCTTTATTCAGTGTTTGTCTCTCTACTTCAAGTGTTTCTTTCATAGAGAAAATGAAAAAGCCAAAACCCCCAAACCACACTGTAGGATTCCGGTTTTTCATACACTCTGCAAAGAGCATGGCTTTAATGGGGGAGTTCAAGCCATACAGATTCACTTAGGATGACTCAATCTGCATCTCTCTCCTGCCTAATTTCTCCTCAAGCAGACGTTAACTGATCGACCCTTAAGAAAGGCGATGGAGAGGGAGGGGAGGAAGGTCGACCATCCCCAAAGTATACCCTGGACACCTTTAACGAACATTCCTCCCAGGACGAGGGGGAGATTCAGTGAATTTGGAAAAAGCACTAGCTTGGGACCAGGAAAGCCGAGGGCCCAGGGGGTCTGGCCCCTGGATCTGTCTGGGTCTTCCAGAGGCAAGCTGCCCTGAAATGGAGGAAGGAAGGAAACTGGCCTTAATTGAGCACCTGCTGTGTGCACCAGGTCCTTGCCAGATCTCTTTGGAAGCAGACAATGTGGCTGGCACTTGCCGGTGATACTGCAGCCAGAAAGGATCAGCCTCATTGCATAGAGAACACATGCAGGCAGGGGTCCGTCTTGGGCCACCCTTCGCAGCAGGACAGCCCGAAGAGCTTCACAATCTACAGCGGATCCTGACAGCCTGGCTGCAGGCATCTTTGCAACCCTGGCCCTTGGCTTCCGGAGGCCCCTCCCCCTTCTCCTCTCCCTCTGGCGATCTCAGGGGCAGATGCCCAAGGAGGCGCACCCACTCTCAAGGGAGGGCCCGTCATGCGTAGAGGGTGGTCTCAGCTTCTGCGGGGCGGGTCTGAGGTTTAGAGGGTATTCTCTTTCTGGGCGTGAAGTCCCTCAACTTCTGAGCTGTCAGGAGCCCTTGGGGAGCGTCCTTGGTCCCCTCTCCTTCTCGGCGGGACCAGGATCTCCTCGGGGATCGTCTTGGCTCCTCCCTCCGTCTGGGGAGGGATGAGGTCCCCTGACCCCTGAGTTCTCCTTTTATAGCGCGCTACCACTTGACGTTTAGGTCTTTTTGTCTCGGGGACGTCCAGGCCTAAGGGCCCCCTAACAACAGGGCTCACTCAAACGCCTTGTGCTCCACATCCCTCCTGTGATCAGGGAGTACCAAGTGCCTTTCCCCCTTCTCTACACACCCCTACTCCTATCCATCCGATGTATGCATCCCCCTTGCCACTGGGGCACATATACCTCCACCCCGTGGCAGTCCCGTTGCCCATTGGCAGGTGCGGACCACCTACGAGGGGTGCCAAGCCTGGTGTATGCCCAAGGGGACCAGCTATGGGAGGGACACATGTCCCATCCAGGTCAGTAAGGAGGAGGCAGCGCCCCCACCACTATTCTCTCGCCTTCCCATCTCCACTGAGACGTCCCTTTCCTTGCCAAGGGACTTCCCACTTTCACACTGCCAACGACTGCCCTACTGATGCTGAGCGCGGGAGGGATGGCCATAAGAACAGTAATAGGGACCCGCACCCAGCAGACGCTTCGTAAGTGCGTAAAGAATGACCACCTGACAGCTGTCAGATGAATGAAACTGTTATTTCCTGACCACTGTGCGCCCGGAATTAGGACACCTCAAGGGAAGCTGAGACCAGGAGCAGGGAGAAATGCCAGGAAACCCAACCTGGCAGCAGCAGTACCACCAGAAGCAGCAGCAGCCAGCCAAGGTCCGGAGAATGTAGTCAGGATTACAGGTCAGGCCAGTTCCCTTGGTGGGCAGGCCTGTAGAGTCAGATCCTCGGGGAGCTTCTCCTCACACGACACCCCTAATGTAGAGGCAAGAACAAGCAGGGGGGGGAGCAGGAAAATATTGTGGCTCACTCCTGTTGGGAGGGAAGAGCTTTTCCGACTTGGGGGACGAAAACCTCAACTAGCCTGGGCTCCTAGAGGTGGGGATTGGTGGCTGACGGCACCCCATTCGCAGACTTTCACTCGGGACTAGCCCTACTGGAGTACAGATTGGAGGTTTTCTGAATGGGAATCCAAGGGGCCAATAACCTACCAAGATAGCAATCCTCTCCTCCATCTCCTTCCATCCAACTCCACGCCCTTTCAAAGACTAAAGTTTTCCATGACCCAGGATTGATTCCTTCCATTGCAACATGCATTCTCATTAATGCTTTCAGAATTTTCCCACCAACCTTGCCAGGTGACCTGCGGATTGTGTGCCAAACCCTCGGGTTGAGTCCATACTCGGTCACTGGGCGCGTGGATCTGGAAGTCTAGGCAGGGAAGGAGAGGGCCTGCGGTGCTCTGTAGATCTGGTCGTGTCATGTAGTGGGGCAGGTTTATGGCGACCTGGCCTTGAATCCCCCCACTTCCCGGGGTTCCTGGAACATGTCCCTTCCAACTCCGGTTCACACACCACCGAACCAATGGGGTTGTTGAACAGGTGTGGCCCTAAGTCTTTATTAAGCACCTACCTGCTCTCTGCGAGGCAAGTGCTAAACAGGGGGGAAATACAAAGACTAAAGGCAGTCTGCGCCTTAGAAGGGGTCTGGTCCAATGGGAGGCAAACCACCTGCAGGTAGCAGTAATGAGCAAGAATGGAGAGAAGGTACCAGAATGAAGAGAGAATGGGCAAGCTTTCCTGGAAGAAAGTGGGATTTCAGAGGAGACTTGAGGGAAGCCAGGAGGCAGAGATGGAGAGGCAGGGGGGAAAGGGGGAGCAGAGAGGTGACCTCTCTCCTTCCACACAGGCCCTGTTACATAGAGGTGAGAATCAGTACTTGGGGGGAGGCCAGGGAGAAGACTGGAAAGGGCAGGAGCGGGAGGTGGGGAAGGGTTGTAAATACCAAAGGGGATTTGGGCTTTGGGCCAGGAGGAAATAGGAAGGGACTGGATTGGGGTTGGGGGGGAGGGAAGAGGTTATCTCTAATTTGGACCTGAGCTTTTGGAAAAGTGCTTTAGTAGCTGGAAGGAGGATGGAATGGAGTGGAGAGAGATGTGAGGCAGGCAGAGATGCCAAAAGGCCAGTGTTGGGGGTGGGAGAAGGTGATGAGGTCCATTTTGGAAGTCACTGAGCCCCTAGCAGTTGGAGATATGAGGGTGGAGGTCAGCTGCGAGATGGGGCAGGCAGGATGAGTGGAGAGTCATCAGCACATAGACAGTCATTGAATCCATAGGGACTGCCCAGATTGCCAAGAGAAGCTGGTGACTTCTGAGGTCCAGGAGCTGTCCTGAGGATCCAAAAGGGAGGGTGGTCCAAAGGGCTACTTGAGGCCTGCCAGGGAAGATTAGCACTTCCAGGAAGCCTTAGAAAATAGGCTCCAGGGACAGTTGAATCCCAAGGTTTTGACCCTGCCATTTTCTGTCCCTCACTCAAAAGGATTCTTCTCCATGGATATCCATCTCATCTTCCAAGAACAGAGCCAGATGGTCACAAAATTGGTTATCCATGGTGGTCTTCCCCCTGGACCCCCCACCCCCACCCAGGAGCCTCCCACTAGCCAGGCCAGCTTTTCTGGCCCACCCAAAGATCTGTTCAGCCATCTGACCTCCTGGGCCCGGGGAGATGTTGGGGCAGGGGGTGCTCTGGTTCCCTTGGAGGACAAGGGTTTAGGATTACTGGAGGGCCAGGAGAGACTTCCTCTGCTCCTGTTGAGCATGGGCAGAAGAACGTCCTCCCACTAGGGGAAAATCAGCCCATCAGCAACCAACCCCTTCCCACGTCCAGCTCAAGGGTAGTGGGTTGGGGACATTGACCTGAAAGTTTGGTTCAAATTGGTAGACAAGCTGAACGCACACTGTTGGTTCCTGTAAAGCTAATGGCTCCATGACAATGGAGCCAGAAAAACTTCTGGAATGCTACATGAAGGACCAGGCTCAAATCTGTTTGAGGACAATCCAACGATGTCTGTGTTCCTCACCTAGATGGACTCTGTATCTGTTTATCTATTCCATGAGAAAGGAATTTCTGAATTGGATAGGTTGTAGATACTATAAGATAACAGAGTTGAGAGTTTCTATTGAAATGATGACCCCTGCAGGATACCTGTGTTTTCTTCAGCCTTAACACGGCATGGTATAGTATATGTCCCCAAAATGTGAAGATATGGAAAAAGTCCCAGGATTCAAGGTAGTTTCTCAGATTAAGGGTCTCCTAAAGCAGGCTAAGTCAGCCCTGTCTGTCCTTGAGCTCATTACAGGAAGGATTCTCTGAGTTTACTTCAGAGAACAGAGACTGTTAGTTCCAGGCTCTCCTTCTGATTGAAGCACTGGCCATTACCAAAATCAAAAAAGATATGAAATGTTACCAGGGGATTAGGAAGGGGCAGAGTAGATAGTCCTGGAGATTTGTGGTAGGGCAAAGAGCTCCAGCTGCACTGGGTGTCCAAAGCCCAGAATTTGAATTCTGGTTCTGCCAGTAACTGACTGTGGAACTGGGACCAGCTGCTTTCACCCTCTGACCTTCAGCTTTTACTTCTATTCCCAAGGGAGGCTTCCATGGCAATTCTATCTGCTCAACACACAGAGGCCTCCTCCAATCAGTCCTGGGCTCTGCAAAACTCAGGTGCTGCCTTAGTGCATGGGGCTATTCCCCGGCCTTCGCCTGGCTCCTAGGCCAGACAGTAATCTCTCCAGGGGCCTTCGCCTGGACACTATTCCAGGCGGTACTGTTGCACGGGGCTCCTCCCCGGCCTTCGCCAGGATAAGGCGATATCCCTTACCCCCAGACTTCGCTTGGTTATACTTACCCCTTCCCGGGTCTTCGGACGTCTCCGGCCCCTGCCGTGGGGCCGTATGGCCTATCTGCGCGACAGGGCTATCCCCTCCTCCACGGAGGGAACAATGACTACACACGCACCCGAGGTTGCCAGTGCACTTCACTTTATTGATGGCATCTTCTACATCTCTCTCTTGTTTACCTCTCCCCTCCCCCCCATCCCTCTCCAACAGCTCCTTATATCCCCAGCCAGAGCCCCGCCCATGTTCTTCCCTGAGGGCAGAACCAGCTCCCTGAGGGTGGAGCCAGCTCCCGAAGGCCAGTCCAGAGCTTGACCCCTAACACCTCAGGGCCTTTGGCATGGAGGGGAGATTCCTTACTTATTTCCTGGCCTGACCTGCCCTCCCCAGTCTCGTCAAAGGAGGGGGATAACACATACCTGCTCCACAGGTTGGTTGGGAAACTAGAACCTGTTGGGAGCAGACAAGAACTCAGAATGTATAGATGCTCCTGCCCTTGCTGCTCCATCCCTCAGGCCCAGCTGGGATGCAAACGGGAGGCAGAAGCTCAATAGGGTCTCTCCCCCTGTGTAAATTCAACCCAACCTCCGGTCACCTAGGGCATGGGCTGTCCATCACCTGGGTCTCAAGGCTGAGGCCTCTCTAGGCTAGGAGCAGGGAGGGATGGAACAGAATGTAGCCACCGTCCTCCCCAAAAACCTGGTCCTCTCCCTTCCCCTCTCTCATTCAGACAAAATGGTATGTGAAAGGGACTGTGGGAAATGGACCTTTCCAGGCCTCACCAAGAGGAGCCTGGGAAGTGGGGTAGAAGCAGTCATCAACTGTGGGTATGGAGAAGGTACCAAAAGACTGATTTGGCATCCTAGGCCCCCTCATAGCCCTGCCTTGGGATGCCCTGACAGACACACACCCACCCTCCTCCCTGCCCACCAACACAACCCTGAGAAAGGGAGCTTTGGAGGAAATACCTGTGGGCAGTCTTTTGACACTCCAGTCCAGGAGAATTGCTCTTTGCAAGGCATTGTTGGCTGTCCAGGGAGGGTGTGCGAGGGTTTGTCACTGATGGTCAAAAGGGTGCTGGTGGCTGCTTGACAAACCTAGTCCATGTTGCCCGGTCTGTCTCCCAAAGGGCGCCAAGCAATGCTGCAGGGCAGTGGGGCTCAATGAGTGCTCCCATTTACGGGCAAAGAAGGAATGCAGGAGATCAGAAATGCAGGGAATGTATCTCAGGGAGACCTCCGTGCAGGAGGTGAAATGACTGAGATTTCTGGATCTGCCAGTCAACTCCAGTCCTAGCCTGGGAGATAGGACTCTTGGCTGACTGAGCAATCCACTGCTGCTCTTTGCCCTCAGATTCCTGTTCTGTCCAATGAAGTCCAGGAGTGGGGGCACGAAGGGGATGGCTGGTGGCCTCTGAGGCCTGTTCTACTTCACAGTCTGGGGTTGGCACATAGAAATAAGGCAGTAAGATGGGCATGGACCCCAGCCCTTGCTGTATTCTGCAGAGGTATGACTGCAGCATGAGGTCTGAGCCAGAGGGGAGAGACCGGAGGGTAGGTCTTCCTGGTGTGTATTGGAGTACCACCAGGGAGAGTATAAGCACAGGGTGGGGGCCAACCCCTGAAGGGAGACGCAGGGCAAGTCCTGCTGGGTTTGAGGCAGAGCAGCCTGCTTGCAGTCCAGCTCTGCTGCTGAGAGTCGTTCTTGGGCACATCTCCTTCACCTCTGGCCTCTGCTTCCTCTTCTGGCAAATGACAGGGCGCAGAGACCTCATCCTCTGAGGCAACTTCAGAGATGGATAATGACAAGACTGACCCCTAATGTACTTTCTGGACCTTAACCTGGGCTTCTAGGTCCCTGGGAACGTCTTTGTAGGAGCCAGGACAAGAAGGGATCAGGGACCCCCCAGAGAGGCTAGGAGAGGTAGAAGGACAGGGCAGGGAACTGGGAGTCAGTGAGGGTTTGAAGGAAAGGGAGAGTCAGTGGTGGATGTTCCAGCTGTCCAGGTGGGGCAGTCTGGAAAGGCCACTCACTGGCCTTGGCAATGCGCGAGGCCCTGGTGACCCCTGGAGGAGGGAGGGCTGACTGGCATAGGAAGCAGGTACAGCCACTGTAGAAATAGTATTGACAAGGCCCTGGCTGTGCTTAAGATGACATGCAGAGGGAACCAGCCTGCTTGGGACTTTCCTCCTCCCCTCAAAGAAGTCAGCCTCTCTAGTGCAGAGGAAAGGCTACTGCTGCACTGGGAAGCTCAACTGTGTTCTGCCATGTGACCTTGGGCCAGGGCGTTGCACTCTCTAGGGGTTCTCAAGTTCCTCAGCAGGCACTGTGGGGCTTGGGCCATATGATCTCGTGGGCCCATCTCTACAGCTGACCAATACTCCTATTCCCTCTCAGTCTCCTGGAGGTCATACTGGAACCTGGGATGAAGAAATAGATCGTCCTCCATCGGGCAGCTTTCACCCTGTCTTAAATGTGTTTTGCCACAGCTATCCTCAGGTGTCATGAGAAGCACCAGGCAGGAACCCAATTCCTCTCCCATTCCTATTTTTGAGAGTGGCATGAACGAGAAAGCAGGCTGGGGCTGAGACGTGAGCCCCAGAAGATGGAGGGCTTTCACTGTTTGGGAGGAGAGCCCCTGGAGGTGGTGATCAGCCAGGGGCAGTTGAGGGTCAGAAAAGTTCTTACCCGTTCTTTGGCGTGGAGAATGGGCTGTGGGGGCTTTCGGCCAAAGCTGGAATTACCATTGTGTGTCAGGTGTGGTGGACAGGGTGTGCTGGGTCAGGGAAGCTTTGTGATGGATGGGGATAGCTTACATTTGTATAAACCCTACTGTGTGCCAGGCACCATTCCCAATGCTTCACAAACAGGATATCATTGCATGTCACAACCACCCTGGAAGGGAGGTGCAGTTTCTTTTATATATTCGCAGATGGGAAACTGAGGTAGGCAGAATGGACATGAATTGGACAGCTAGGGAGTGTGAAGCTAGGAGTCGTCCTGCGGCCCCATCCCAAGAAGGATAAGTTACGACTTCTGATTCTGAAGCAGGAGAAGTCTGTTACCAGAGGGGCTCTGCTCCCTCCTTCCCTGGGTCAGTCACAGCCCTGCCAAAAGCCACTGTACAGGGGATAGAGAAATCAGCTGCTTCTCATGAGGAGCTAGAAGACCTGGAGAGAGGAGTGGGTGTGTGTTTAACAGGGACGTCCTTCTGAAGTTTTCTAAGTACCTTTGTGGAGATGGTGTTGGCACTGTCCTGCCTGACACGTTGGCAGGGCAACAGTGAGGCTCCAGAGACAAGAGGAGGCTAGGAATTTAAGGATGTCACAGTGCAGAACCCAGGAGAGTTCTGGGGTTGCCCTGACACAGGGGCCCTACATCAGATCACCCACTCTGGCTGGCAGGCTGGTCTCATTTGTTGCTGTCAGCTCTCGGGCAGGGGAGGGAATGAGCTCCCAGAGGGAGGACCCTGTTCCTTTGGATGCCAAGCCTACACTAAAATCTTCTCAACTGCCCCCTGACGACAGTAGTGAAAGAAGGCATGATGGCAGACCTGATCCACAGCCACCACCAAGGGACCATCCCAGAACCCATCAGGGTCAGCAAGATGGCATCCCGGATACCAGTGATGGACAAAGAAGGGAGAGAAGAAGTCCACCCCCAGTTTTCTATATCAGGGGGGATCAGGCTGTCCCTAACCTGTTGGTCACAATATTAGGTCTTGCAGCAGAAGGCGAAGGAGCCATTCCCCCTGTGGAGTTCGATGACAATGAGTCCCGGACCTACTTCGAATATCTTCTAGCAACCATTCGTGGGGTTGATGAAGGGAGAAGTGGACAGAATGTCCAAGAGGCGCGCTCCCAGGACCTCCTTGACAGTCATCAGGCACGTGGATGGAGGACCTGTACTCGAAGACGTGGTCCCTATCCTGAAAGCAAGCTGTTACAACTGGCAGTAGCAGTGGAGGTCACACCATCAACAGTCACCGATCCTCCCTCCAAAGCTCTCCCTGTGGATCCCCAGAGATCCCCCACCACGAAAAGGTGAGGAAGACCTCACAAACTGCCCTTGCCCCTCTAATCTTCAGATCACCCAGTGGACGTGGAACCGAACAGAAGAGGAGCTGAGGAAGGTCGTTCGTCTCAGATGCCACAAGGAGTCCTTTAATCCCGGCCATGGAAGCCCTGGAGCACCTCTCCCTTCCTGCTGCTCTGCCCCTCCCCTTTCTGTGCATCTGTACCCTCCCTTCCCCTTGGCCTTCCTTTTGGACCCATCTCTGGCACCTCCACCATCATCCACTTCAGTAGGCCACATTAGACACCACAACAACCCTGGGGTCCATGGGACCCGCTCTAACTCATTTCCTCAATCATTGCTCATTGAGGATCTATTAAGTGAAATTTTATCGGGATGTTGCCTTACATTGTTTCCTCTAAAAATAAAAGAAAAATTAAAAACAGAAAAATAAGGAACTTAGCTGGTGAGTTTTTGAGTCCTTTGGTCTTCTACTGGGATCTCCTCCATGGCTTGCTCCCGCCTTCTACCCCTGTCAACACCTCTTTCCTTCCCATATACTCCCAGTCTCTGGGCCCTAGGCCCCTGAGAGGCACCCCCACCAGGCTGCAGGAAAAGAAACCTCCTGGGCTACACAGCTTGGGACTTCGACTGCCCTGGGGCCCTGGTCTACAGTCCTGGCCTGCATATTCTTCCTTTCTGGAACCCTCCTTTCTTTGTGGCTCCCACCAAAGCCCAGATGGGCAGGGGGCAGGGAAAAGGGGGGAGTGTGCCTGCCTACCCAGGGCCACAGGCAGTCTCTGAAGTGGCCACCTGACCCGGGTTCAAGTACAATCCTAGAGTCAGGCACAGAGTCTGTCTTAGGTGCCTGTTGGGGAGGGAGATTCCCATGAGTTTAGATCAGGGTAGCCCTGCAGCAAGGGACTCGTTTCCGAGATAAACTTCTCAGGGCAGGGCAGGCAACTATTCTCCCTGCCTACAGTCTGGCCCAGAGCCTCAGAGGGGACTCTCCGAGACTGAGAGCTGGGATGTTCCCTGCAGGCCAGAGACTCCAAGAACCTCAACTTCCACAGGTGGAAACAAGGGCCCAGGGAGCACAGGGCAATTGCCCAGGGATCCAGAGGCCAAGGCAAACTGGAAGGCAGAGCCTCTAAATGCCAGGCCAGTGTGCTCTCCACACTCCCACAGGGTGAAAGGTGTTTAGGCAGAGAGAGGAGGAAGAAGACTCTGGATCTGAGGGAGGGTAACAGTGGGACACCCATGCCAGCAGGGTGCAGGTCTGGAAAACAGCCCTGCACCCAGGAGGCTCCGCCCTGAGGTCTCCCACCACACATCCTTCCTGCAATAAATCTTCTGCAGCCTCATACTTGGGCATGAGCCATCCATGCCAGGGGAGCTGGGAGGCACTGGGGCTGGAAATGGGGAATGGGTTGCCATTGTCTTCTCCTGTCTGGTGCCTACCATGACCTGAGGTGAGCTGAGCAGGCTGCTCAGATTTGAGCAACTCTCCTCAGAGTAAAACCATTTTCATGGAAGTTTCCTTGGATCTGCATCACACGCCATATTGGATCCCCTGGGGATACCTAGCCCTGTCTGCTCTAGAATGCTGAACATTCTGTTCCCATGCCTTGTAGCTGCTCCTAGGGATAAAGGGTTTTTTGCTAACCACTGAACCCCCCAGGCTTCGAGAAGGTGACTCGAGATAATCAAGGGTAATACACGCTCAGGAAAGTCCTTTCCTCCAGGACTGGCATGGAGAAGTCTCCTCGCTTGAGCTGCTCTCAAGAACTTCAGTCTCCAGTAAATGCCCTGAAAACCAAGGGTGCCCAAAGTGTGTTGGAGATGCTATAGACCCAAGGTACCTCCCTGTGAGCCCCTCTGGGTGGAGCTCAGATCATTCTCAGAGATAGACATACACACAGACTCCAGGCCTGAATGGGAAAGTTTCCATGCATGAAAAAAACTGCCAGCTCTGGGGAGCACCTGGCATTGTTTTGGGAGACCCAGAGCCACCGCTGCACTGAGATGTGGCACCCCAGTAGATTTTAGGAGAGACTGCCTAAATGATGCCATTCCTTGACCTAGCAATTCAGTGACCTGGCATTTATGTCTCATTCTAACTTTATTGGAATGAAAGGGCAATCAAGTCTGTCTGTGCAGAGGTTTTCAGCAGCAGTGATTGTGGTTCTGAAGACAGCAAATACAGTCCTCCAGCAGGTGAGGACCTGATTGGGACCTGTCGGGCACCACAGTCCTAGGAGGCAGTGGAGAAGGAGAGCTGGGGAGAATGTCAGCAAGTCTGGAAAGACAGAGAGAGCCGAAGAGGACAAACCCGAAGCCAAGGTAGGTGAGTATGCCTAGCTGTACCCATGAGTAGAAAGGGGGAGAATTAATCTGGGGCCTAGGGCTGGAGTGGAAAGGCTCTGCAAAAAGACGGGGAGGGTAGGGGTGTCCACAGAAGATCGGGGCAGAGCTCATGGACTCTGGGATATGCCAGGATCTTTTGCAGAAAGCACAAAGGGTGGCCAGTACAGGGCCATGGGGCTGTGTGGCTTGGTGAAAGGTGGGCCTACAGTGTGTCTGAGCCCACTAGGCTGCCCCCACTACTCTCTCTTTCTTAGGTGTCCAGCCTGGTGTCCTCAATGTCATCTCACTGATTCCCAGGAAGAAAGTACAGGAGGAGTTGCCCACCCAGCACAAAGCCATCCACAGCTCTGCAGCCTGTCTTGGGTTCCTTCTGTGTTTTCTGGACCATTACAAGGGTTGTCCATCCTCAGTCCTACACCCAGGGGGACCCAGAATGCTCTCCAGCCCTAGAGCCACCTGGGCCCAAAATTTTAATCACAATGAGGACAGTAACGAGAACAAGAAGCTGCAGCAGCCCCTGCTAGGTGCCTCCTGGATAGACTTTCTGTGACATTTCAAGATGGCCATGGCAATTTAGTACAGGTGTTACAGGTTGAGCCTCCCAGAATCCCTTGGAGGTTGGTGCTGTTAGCATATGTGCTGTGCAAAGGAGGAAACTGTGGCTTAGACTGTTCAAGTGACTTTCCCAGTCATTTTCCAGGTGCTGGTCAGCATCTAAGGCAGTATCAGAACTTGTTGTTTCCCGCCTGCCAGACCAATGCTCTATCCATGATGTTATCTAGTCCTCTCTGGTGGTTGGCTCCCTCTGGTCCCAGGAGAGTCATAGAACCTGAGAGTCCAGGCAGGAATTTCACATGGAATAATCTAACATTCACCCCCTTCTTCCCTCAGCCCCCCCACACACCCTGCATTAACAGCACACTCTAGATGAAACCTGGATCCAGCTTTGGGTTGAAGCCAGAGGTCTGACCACAAAACCCATGGGGGCCCGAAGGTAGCCCCTGAACCTTTGGGGCAGCTCTCAGTGCTGGGCAAATGGGCCCAGCATCAAGTCTTTGCTAGTTGGCTGGCCTTGACTGAATCCCTTCACCATTCTGGACTTCTAGGTGCCCTGTCAGAAGATTCCAGGTGTGTCCAGTAAGCTCTCTGGGACCCCTCCAGCATTCAGTCCCCAGGCCTAGCTCTTTCCCCTGACTGTCTTCAAGCTAAAGCAGTCTATTGTCTCTTTCCCAGGCCAGCCTTGCAGATACAAGGTCATCTCTCTCAGGTCTCCAGCCTCAGCCCCTGCTTCCTCAGGTGACCCACCCTAGTCCGTAGGCCATTGTGGTCTTCAGGTTCCGTTCTGTCCTTGGCACACTTCTCAATTCCTTCCCCTCTAGTAACATAACATCCTAGACTACCCACAGTCCAGGGGTCCAGGTTCTCCTATGTAACCCACAGAGGACACAGACCCTCTTATGAACAAGGATATCCAATGTCCCACTTCAGGACATCAGGAAAGGCCTGAAACAGGAGGCAGGACCTCGGCTGGGCTTCACAGGCAACTCAGGATTCTAGATTCAGTATTCCTCCGTGGTTACAGCTACCCAAATGCAGGCCAGTGGTCTGCATTGTGTCTGCCCATGTCAGAGGAGGAGACATCAGGACTCATCCTTCCCCTGCCCTTGATGGAAGGTATTCACCAATCTTCACATAACCTAGAGCAGGGGGCTTTGGGGCTGCCTGTCCTGCCCCAATTCCCACTGGCAACTCACTGCCAGGGAGCCCAAGGAGCCCTGCCCAGCCTCCTTACCTTAAAAGAATTGGTTTCCAACTCTACTGCTCTGAGCTTGTCCCTGAGAGGTTGTGGCCCTAGGATTTCTTTTCACAGTCCAGGCCATTCAGGTCTCGTGGGACAGGCATTCTTTCATCCACTGTGGGTCCTGGTACTCCTCACTTCCTGGCACCTCTCCATCTCTGTCTAGAAGTCTGTGTTGTCTGGCTATCTGTCTCCTTCCCCCACCATCCTCTCCCCTGTTTCTGTCTCTGTCAATAAGTATTGAAACAGAGATGCAAATCAAAACAACTCTGCGGTACCACATCACACCTGTAAGATTGGCAAACATGACAGAACAAGAAAATGATAAATGCTGGAGAGGATGTGGGAGAGTTGGAACACTAATTCATTGTTGGTGGAGCTGTGAGATCATCCAACCCTTCTGGAGAACGGTTTGGAACTATGCCCAAAGGGCTACAAAAATGTGCATACCCTTTGACCCAGAAATATCACTACTAGGATTGTATCCCCAAGAGATTATAAAAACGGGAAAGGGTCCCACGTGTACAAAAATATTTATAGCAGCACTCTTTGTTGTAGCCAAAAACTGGAAGTCAAGGGGATGCCCATCAATTGGGGAATGGCTGAATAAATTATGGTATATGAATGTAATGGAGTACTATTGCGCCATAAGAAATGAGGAACAAGAAGACTTCAGGGAGGCCTGGAAGGACTTATATGATCTGATGCTGAGTGAAAGGAGCAGAACCAGGAGAACTTTGTGCACAGCAACGACCACAGTGTGCGAGAGTTTCTTCTGGTAGACTTGGAACTTTGTAATAACACAAGAACTTACTGAGGAAAAAAAAATAAAAATCCTAATGTCGGTCTTCAAAGGCAAAATGCCTTCCACACTCAGAGAAAGAAATGTGGAAGCCACTTGCAGAATGTAGCAGATCATGTTTGTGTGTGGGTGGGTTTCAGTGTAATATGTGTTGATTTGTTATATGATTTCTTCCATTTATTTTAGTTCGACTACATAGCATGAATATAGTGAAAATGTGCTCAATAGGAAAGTATATGTAGAACCTAAACAGAATTGTATGCTGTCATGGGGAGGGAGGGGGGTATTGAGGGAAGGGTGGGGGGAATAAAATCTTAACTTTAAGGAAATGATTGTAAAACATTAAAAAAAAAATAAAATTAAAAAAAATAAGTATTGAAACATTGACTCTGTGTCAGGCCATAGGTTGTCTCTCCTCCTACCAATTCCCTCTCAATGTCTCCCTTCCCCACCTCCCTCCATCTTTCTCCCACCTACAGAAACTTCCCTCTCCTCTCCCTTGCTCTCCTACTCTCTCCCCCCTCTCTCTGTATTTCAGTCTTCCTGTCTCTGATGGTCTCCTGTCCCCCTGTCTCTCATATGTCTCTCCTTCTTGGTCTCTCTCTGTCTCCCACCTCTCTGACTCCCTTGTCCCTGCCTGTGGGCGCTCTTCCCCCTGCTCTCCCTTTGCCTTTTTTGTCCCTGTTTCTGCCCCACTGTCTATCTTTGTGTGTCTCTCTTCCCTCTCCATCTCTCATATCTCTGTCCTTCTCTGTCTCCTTCTCTCCTTTTGATCCATTTCAGGAGCCCCTAAGTCTAGGCCTCTCCCAACCTCTCCCCACATCTCCCATTTAATTGCTTCTCTCTCTCTTCTAATGTCTTTTCCCACCTTGGTCACAAAACCAGGCGTAAAGGACATGAGTAGTTTTCACACTGGAGCACTTCCCCTGGCTGTAGCCTCAGCCCCTGTCTCTTGTGACATTTGCCAATATCTGGGCACATTGGATAAAAGTCATCTACTCAATCTTTCATCGTTGACCCCTGATTGGCCAATTGAATGTGGAGATGTTGAGGTTTCACCGTCATATATTTTGTGGACTTGAGTGAAGGGTTTATGGCCATCAGATTCAATTTGATTCTGAGTTCATATAAGGGATACTGTTGCAGGCTTCTGCGGTTTTGTGCAGCACTTTTCAGAGAAAAATGGAAGAAATCAGGTAGTTTTCAGTTCTTCCAAGGTGTTGTGATTGTAAGAAGTGTGTACTGCTGTCATGGACTGGGCTCTGGTCTGTAAGTAACCACAAGCACTTTTTTTTTCCCTCTTACTGGGAGGAGTTTGTTGCCTTGACTGCTGCTGCAAACTCTGCTAAGCCAGTGCTCTTGTTCACCCTGGGATGGCCACCCAGGACAGCAATATGACTCTGAATATGAACAAAGCAACAGAGCCCTGCCTCAGGGGCAATTAAAGGGACCCTTGGAATATCTTTTCCAGTCCCTTCCCATCTGTGGGTTGCCCACTATGGAAGGAAGTTACTGCTGCTGCTGCTGCTGAATCAGTGGCTCCCAAGGCTGCTCCTGGCTTTCTTGGCTCAAGGCTGTGCTGGTGCAGACTGTACTGGACTGTGCTCCTTTCTCATCCTTGACTCAAAGTACTTTTTTGGGGGACCTACTACATTGTAATGGATTGTAAAGTCATTATATACCACTTCTTTTAGTGGGTTCCAGTGCTCCAGAATTTTGTAGAGTCATTCATTAAAGGTATTTGGATGTTTATGTGGCAGAGCTCAGGAAAGCCCCTGCCTTTATTCTGCCATCCTGCCTTTTCCTCCTCTATCTTTTTTTCTGCCTTATTTTGTGAGGCACTGATGCCCTAATGCATGGTCACTTTGGGTGAGGGTGCCATGTAGAGCTGAGAGAAAGATGCACTCTGTGCTATTTCCACTCCCGATTCACTGGAAGTCTATTGTACCTGACTTTTTCAAAATTATTTCGATCTTCCGAAATTTTTTTTCTCATTTACGTTATGGTAAGATCTTCTACTTCTGAGAACTGGTATAGTTGTACTGTAGAATTGCTTGAGTAGCTCATATAAGGGAAGCCATTTGAATGAAATAGTTCAGATTCTATCCTGCTTTGGGCATAAAGGTTTAGTCTTGATATTACTAGCTACTCTACGGTGCCTCTCAGTAAAAGGTAGCTCCTTTGATCATCTCTTTTAATGACACCCATTTATGTCTTTTGTTTTGTCTGAGGTACTCGTTCTTGTTCCAGCCCCTTTACCTTTGCTCAGGATGTGTCTCTCTTCTTCTAGTTTTTCTTTCATAGAGAAAATGCCAAAAACCCCGAAGCACATTGTAGGATTCTGACTTTTCCTCCACTCGACAAAGAGCATGACTTTTGTAGGTGAGCTCACAGGAAGCAGATTCACTTACGATGACTCGATGTGCATCTCCCTCCTTCCTAATTTATTTCTCCCAAGGCAGTCGTTAACTGGTCTACTCTTAGGAAGGAATATGAAGGGGGAGGGGAGGCAGTTCGACCACCCCCAAAGTATACCCGGGACATCTTTGACGAATGTTACCCCCAGGACAAGGGGGAGGCTCAGGTGCTGGTCTTTCTCGTGGAGAAGATTCGAGAGATGTAGCGAACTTGGACAAAACACCAGATGGGGACCCGGAAAAGCCCAGGGCCCCAGGAGTCTGGCCCCTCGACCTCTCGGGGTCTCCCAGAGGCAAGCTGCCCTGGAATGGAGGAAGGAAAGAAATTGGCCTTCATTGACTGCCTGCTGTGTACACCAGGTCCTGGCCCGATCTCTTTGTAAGCAGACAATGTGACTGGACCTTCTCGGTGATGTTGCACCCAGGAAGGATCAGCTTCGTTGTACAGAGGAGCAGACACAGGTAGGGGTCCGAGGACTGAGTCCAGTCTTGGGATTCCCTTCCCCTCGAGATCAGCCGCAGGACAGCCCCAAGAGCTTCACCGAGTTCAGTGGCAGCTAACTGCCTGGCTGCAACCATCCCTGCAAGCCCCGCCCCTGGTTCTCAGAGGCCCAGTCACCTTCTCCTGTCCTTCTGGAGCTGTCAGGGGTAGATAGGCAAGGAGGAGGAGCAGCTCTCGTTACAGGCTCTCTAACACCCACAGCGGGGTCTCAGCTTCTGTGGGGCAGGCCTGGGGTTTGGAGGGAGATCCCTTTCTGAGCAGGAAGTCATTTATCCATTGAGCTGGCAGGAGCCCTTGGGAGGTTCCTTGGTACCCTCGCTTCCCATCCTGGCCAGGGACTCCTTGGGGAACGTCTTGGCTCCTCCCTCCGTCTGGGGAGGTGTGGGGTCCCCTATCCCTTGAGTTCTCCTTTATAAAGAACCTTCACTTGGCGTTCAGGTGTTGGTGACCCGGGGACGTCCAGGTCTACGGGCCCACTAGCCACAGGGTCACTCAAACACCTTGGGCTCCACATCTCTCCCGTGCTCAGGGAGTACCAGGTACTATCCCCCTTCCTCTGCACAACCCCATTCCCATTCGTCCGATATATGCATCCCACATACCGCTGACGTACACATGCCGCCACCCCGTGGCACTCCCGTTGCCCATTGGCAGGTTCGTTCCACCTACAAGAGGTGCCAAGCTTGATGTATGCCCAAGGGGACCAGCTACGCGAGGGACACATGTACCATTTAGGTCAATAGGGAGGTGTCGGTAACCAACCACTATTCTCTCGCCTTCCCATCTCCATCGAGACCTCCCCTTCCCTGCCAAGGGGCTGCCTACTTTCGTGCTGCCAGCACCTGCCCTATAGATGCCGAGCGAGGGAGGGGTGGCGGTGAGAACTGTAACAGAGACTCGCACGCAACAGGCGCTTCCCACGAGGGACACCTTGTAGCCTCAAAGCCTGAGCCAGTAGGAGACTGGGACCAGAGAGGCTCTGCCCACTCCTTCCCTGGGTCAGTCACAGCCTTGGCAAAAGCCACAACTCAGGGGATGGAAAATCAGCCTCTTTTCATGAAGTGGTAGAAGACCTGGAGAGAGGACTGTGTGTTTAACAGACACATCCTTCTGAAGTTTTCTAAGTACCTTTGTGTAGATGGATATGACACTGCCCTGACTGAGACGTGTGCAGGGCAGCACTGACCCCCAAAGCCAGGTCAGGGCTGGATTTTTAAGGATGTCACAATGCAGAACCCAGGAGAGTACTGGGGTTGCCATGACAGAGGGCCCCTACATCAGATCACCCATTCTGGCTGACAAGCTGGTCTGAATTGTTGCTGCGAGCCCTGGGGAAGGGGAGGGAATGAACTCCCAGAAGGAGGATGCTGTTCCTTTAGATGCCAAGCCTATACTGAGATCCTCTCAACTCCCCCCTGATGACAGTAGTGAAGGAAGGCTTGATGGCACACCTGGCCGACAGCCACCACCAAGGGACCATGTCAGAAAGCATCAGGGTCAACAAGATGCCATCCAGGGTGAGAGTGATGGACAAGGCAGGGGGAGAAGAAGTCTGACCCAGTCGTCTATATCAGGGAGGATCATGTCGTCTCTAACCTGTTCATCACAATATTAGGACTTACAGCAGAAGGAGGTACAGTAGCCATTCCACCTGTGGAACTCGATGGCAATGAGCCCCTGGACTAGGCCCACAGTGTGCCTTCCCACGGACTGATTGGCCTGGACCCAAAGGGCTTTGCTCCTGGCCCTTCCAAAGGCTAGCCTTGTCTGGGGACTGAGCTCAATGTGCTAATGGGGGTGAGGAGTTCATTGGCTGGGGTGTGACCTGGCTGCCAAGCAGCCTGAAATTGAGATGTTCTGGGAACCTAGAGGCAGAGGAGGTAAATGCTCAGCACAGTGTCCCTGAGTTATTTCAAGAGCCCTGCCTAGGATGAGGGCAGGTAGCAGAGCCACCTCCACCCTGGTACGTCCTTTGGCCAGCCTAACACCCTCCTTAGGCAGAGGAGTTTTCCTTCTGGTACAGGAGGGTTCTTATCCCAGAGTCAGCTGGGGAGGTTTCTGAGGGTCTGGGACGTGGGAGGTGGGCAGTGTGTGCCATGACTTGGAGTTTTCTCTCACAGTGGTGATTTTCCTTGCATTCCTCTGAGCTTGGATTCAGGCAATGAGAAAGAAGAAGATTCTGTGATGGGTGGATGGGATGGTACTGGGTATCATGAAGCAGTCTGGCTGCCAGAAGGGTCCATGTCACACAACAGAACCAGAACCTGCTGCCTGCTCTCACTGTAACATGCTCATTCCCCTTTAGGGTTGCCTGGCTGAGGGTTAAAATTTCCCCAAGCTCTTGGGCATTCCCTGGGGCACCATTCTTGACTTTTTCAAGGGTGCTGTGGAGTAGTATTGTCAAGTGGGGAAGGAGGGCCTTCACTATTCCCTCTGCCAATCTTTCCCACCATTTGACACCCTCTGCCTGCTTTCTGGGAGGGCTCATTTTCTCCAGGGAAGCCCCTAAAGGTGACTCCAGGTTTCTAGTTTCCTCCTTGCCCAGATCAGGGCTGGCTTTTTTCCTTAATGTACACTCTGTGTGTCTCCACCTAAAGTCTGTGCATATTCTAGGTATCATTGATGCTGGAAGAGGCCCAGGGAATTGTCTGATACCTTGTTTGGGGTGACAGAGGTATAGACCTGCTGGCCACAGAGGAGAGATCCACAGACCTGGGTACTGCTCTGGCTCAGGGCAGTAGTACAGTGTTTGGTGGAGGAGGGGTTTTGTGCCAGACCTGCTTGCCTGCCCTGCCTTGCTCCTCTCCCTTGGAAGAGCAAGGACCTTCAGGGCCCCTGCTTCACTCCCCACATTGTGACCATCCATGTCACAATGTCCTATGTCATGGCAACATTCTGCAGTCCTTGTTCCTCATAGGAAGGCATCTGTGTCTCAGGATGTTGTTGCTGTACAGGGGTGCAAGGGATCATAGATAGTCAGGGACTGACCAGGGTCCCTTCCCTTCCAGCCCAGCCTCAGATCAAGCCAACAATTGGAAACCATGCTGAGACCTGGATGCATGTCTCTGCCCAACCATAAAGTGAATGACCTTTGTCTCCTGGCTGGGGGATGAGCCTGGCTTCCCCTGGTCTGGCTTCCAAGGCAGGGGTGAGGCTGACTCAGGCAAAGCCACAGCCTGGGAGCAACGTATGGGGGGTATCTTTGGGGTTTTTCTGTCTGCCACTCTCAGTGACCTGGCACTGTTGTGGTCATTACCCTTCCCTCCCAATCTTTGTGGGCTTCCTGAGGCCTTAGCCTGATGCAAAATGCGGCCCACCTAGCCGCTCACCCGGGCCAAGCTAAGCTGATCTGTCAGATCTTTGAGGTCTCTTGTAGTGTCTTGGGACAGCTGAATGATTGAGCAGTAACAGAGAGACAAGGCAGGAGACGAGAGCCTGCTGTGTGGGTGGGCTCCAAGAGACAGGGCCTGTCCCCTTGCCCTCTTCCCTTGCCCATGACTCCCTCCACCTGGGTTAGAAATCATGGGTTAGAAATGTCCCCCTCCTGCCGTGTCTGGCTGCTGTTGCTGCACCTGTCAGTGCCACGGTGCAGATGTGTCCCTGGGCACTGCCAAGCTCCGTGGTGCAGAACATGGGAGCTTTCAGTCCACATCACCCCACAACCTGTCCTTGTGCCACCCAGCAACTGACTTGTGCTGTTGTCTTTCTGGTTCTCTGTGCCTCAGCTGAGCGATGGGCTTCACTGTGACATGATGAATACCTCCGTTAAATATTTCAGTCAGTGCACATTGAGGGTGATGGGAGGGAGGGTCCTTGCCCTCTCTAAGGGATGAGTCACTCGGAGCCATTAGGAAAATGACCCCTTTCCCAACTGGGAGCTAGACCAAGTGTGTTTTGCAAGATCTGACTCATTCTGAGAAGGACAATATCTCACTTTGGTGAATTCTCTTAAGCCCCCAGAATCCTCTGCCCCTCAATCCCCATCTTGACCTCACCAGGCTGCCCCCACTGTGTTCACTAGGTGGCCAGACTAATGCCTTCACTGTCATCTCACTGACTCCCAGGCAGGATGCCCAGGAGGAGGTGCCCACCAAGGACCGATCTTCCCACAGTTCTGCAGCATGTCTTGGGTTCATTCTGTGTTTTCTGGACCATGACAAGGGCTGCCAATCCTCATTCCCAGACCCAGTGGGAGTCAGGATCCTCTCTAGCTCTAGGGCCACCTGGGCCCCAAATTCTAACGACAATGAGGACAGAAACGATAACGAGAAGTTGCAGCAGCCCCTGCTAGGGACCTCCTTGATGGCCTTTCTCGCACATTTCAAGATGGCCATGGCAATTGTGCACAGGTGTTATCACATTTGAGCCTCCCAGAATCCCTTGGAGGCTGGTGCTGTTAGCATCTGCACTGTGCAAAGGAGGAAACTGTGGCTTAGACAGTCCAGGTGACTTTCCCAATCATTTACCAGATGCTGGTCAGCATCTAAGACACTATCAGAACTTGGTGTTTCCTGCCTGCCAGACCCAACGCTCTACCCATGATGCCATCTAGTCCTCTCTGGTGATTGGCTCCTTCTGATCCCAGGAGTGTCACACAATCTGAGCGTCCAGGCAGGAGCCTCTGAGAACCATTCATTTCACCTGGAATAATTTCCCATCTACCTCCCCCTTCCCTCCCCCCCGCACACACCCTGCCTTTACAATACTCTCAAGATGTGACCTGTATCAAGCCTTGGATTGAAGACAGAAGTCTGAGTGGAAAACCCACTGGGCCCCCAAGGCTGCCCTTGACCCTGTTGGGAAGATCTCATTGCTGTGTAAATGTGTCTATTATCGTCTTTGCTGCCTGGCTGACCTTGAATGAAGCCATTCACCGTTCTGGACTTCCAAGTGTCCTGTCAAATGCCTCCAGGTGTGTCCAGTAGAATCTCTGGGACCCAAAATGTCCTGGTGGCCCCCAGTGCAGCTTCCATTCCCCAGGAGTGGCTCTCTCCCCTGGCTGTCTTCAGCCCAAATCAGTCTAAGGTCTCCTTCCCAGACCAGCCTTGCAGATACTGAACCACCCCTCTCAGGTCTCCAGCCTCAGCCCTTGCTTCCTCAGGTGACACAGCCTAGGCCAAAGGCCATTGTGGTCTCCAGTTCCAGGCCGGCCATATCCACACTTGTCAAGCCCCTCCGTTCGAGTGACCTAAGCTCCTAGCCTACCCACAGTGCAGGGGTTCAGGGTCTCCTGTGTAAACTGCAGAGGACACAGAACCCGTTATAACCAAGGATGTCCAAAGGCCTAGCTCAGGACATCAGGAAAGGCCTGGGAGAGCAGGAAGGATCTGGCCTGGGCTTCAAAGGATGCTCAAGATTGTAGATTCATAGTAAACTGCAGAGGACACAGAACCCATTATAACCAAGGATGTCCAAAGGCCTAGCTCAGGACATCAGGAAAGGCCTGGGAGAGCAGGAAGGATCTGGCCTGGGCTTCAAAGGATGCTCAAGATTGTAGATTCATAGTTCCTCTGTGGTTACAGCTCCCCGAATGGAGGCTCAGTGCACTGAGTCTGCCCAGGGCAGAGGAGGAGACATCAGGACTCCTCCTTCCCCTGCCCCTGCTGGAGAGTCTCCATCAATCTTCACACAGCCCAGAGGAGGGGGCTTTGCACTTCCTCTCCTGCCCCACTTTGCTCTGGTCACTCACTGCCACGGAACCCAAGGAGACCAAGGAGCCCTGCCAAGGCTCCTCATCTTAAAAGAATTGGTGTCCTACTCTGCTACCCAGAGCTTGTCCCTTAAGCGCTGTAGTCCTAGGAGTTCATCTGACCTTCCAGCCCATGTAGGTCTTGGGGGGAAGGGATTTTTCATCCACTGTTGGCCCTAGTCCTCCTCATAGCCTGGAATCTCTCTGGCTCTCTCTAGACATCTGTGTTGTCTTGCTGTCTATCTCCTTCCCCACCCTCCTTCTTTCCCCTCGGTTTCTGTCTCTGTCAATAAGCATTGAAGCATCTCCTCTGGGTCAGGTCCTAGGCTCTCTCTCCTTGAAACCAAGGTCTCCCTCTTTCCCTCTCTCTCTTCATCTTGCTCCTACCTACAGGACCCTCCCTCTCTTCTCCCTTCCTCTCCTACTCTTTCCCCTTTTCTCTGTATTCCAGTCTTCCTACCCACGACTGTCTCCTTTCCCTCTCTCTCTCTCATATCTCTCTCCTTCTATGTCTCTATCTCTCTCCCACCTCTGTCACTCTCATGCCCCTGTCTATGGGCCCCTGTCTCCTACCCTCAAATTCCTCCCTCCCTGATTCCCCCTTCCCCTGCTCTCCCTTTGCCCGTTCTACCCCTGTTTTTGTGCTTGTGTCTATCTTTGTGTGTCTCTCTCTCCCCTCTCGGTCTCTCATATCTCTGTCCTTCTCGGTCTCTGTCTCCCTCTTTTTTCCTTTTGCTCCTTTGCAGGAGCCCCTGACCCGAGGCCTCTCCCAACCTGTGACCTCTCTCCCCCATTCAGTTGCTCCTCTCTTCCTTCTGATGTCTTTCCCCAGCATAGTCACAAAACCACTTGGGAAGGGAATGATTTGTTTTCACTCCAGCTACTCCACTGTCTCCAGCCTCAGCCCCTGCCTCTTGTGGCATTTGCCAATCTGGGCACATTGGATAAAACCCATCTGCTCAATCTTTCAGCCTCGACCCCTCCTTGGGCAATTGAATATCTTGCTGGCCTACCTCTTTCCTGGGACTGCTGAGTAAAAAATGGAGCTAGGCTGATACACCCTTGATCAGCAGCCTTGCACCTTTTGGGTCCATATTCCATGGTGGAGAATGATCACATCTCTCAGAATGATGGCATCGACCATCCCAAGGTATATCCACCATTGCTCCCTAGTTACCGTCTTCTCCCAGCCCCCACGTTCCATGGATTGGGTCTCTTACTTCTAGTGCCCCCGTGCTCCCTGGGGCATTCCCTGGTCTTCCAGGGTAATAGCCCTCTTTCCACTCCCAGCAATCTGCACATCTTGCTTTCCTACTTGAGCCCAGCTTGGCATCAAGAACCCCACAACCAAGGAGGCGGCTAGCAAGCCTATGATTTGAGGTCAACTGAGAATTCTACATTGAAAGTCAGGGAAGGAGAGCCTTCTGGGGCCTGGGGCCAGGAAGGGAAACCCTGGAGACTGAGTGGGAAAGAGGAAAACCTACCACATGCTTCGGCCTCCTTTGGAGCCATTGATTCCTTCTTAAGGTTAGGTTCATAACTGGGTGGAAGATAACTAGGAACTTCTCCAGCTTTGCCCTACTGGGGTCGACTGTTTTGTGAAATGGAAATTCTAAGTCTTCAGACTTCCCTCGCCCCCACTCCCAGTGAGGTTCCCAAAGGAAGGGAGAAACCTCCCTTCCCCAATTCTTACCTCTTGCTTTCAAGTGCAGCCAGTGTAGACTCTACCAAAGTAGACATCACTCTCCAGATATTCCTCCCACACTAGAAAAAGGTGGCAGGGACAGGGCACATAACAAAAAGAACAGGATGCCCCAAGGTTCTGTCATCTTTGGACCCACTGACTTTTTCCAGGGAACACTGGTCTCAGTTTGGGTTCTCCTGGGGCATCAAAGTCTTTACCACTGGGCAGTATTTGAGAAAAGTCCATGAAAAGATGCCAAGCCCCATGTCCTGTACCCCTCCCTGCCTTGTTCTCATACTCAGTTTTCCAGTGAGTACCCAAGGTATAGAAATACACAGTCAGAATGTGAAGTCTCCCAGAAGCTGCCTCCATGACGCGTTCCTCTTTCGAAGTTAGGTGCTTCCAGACTTTAGCTGAAAGATCTGTCAGGAGATGAGGATTACCAAGGGAGATCCCAATCCTCTTTTTAATCACACCACCATTTAGGACAGGATTCCGAACTGATGACTTAAATGATGTCTGCTTTGAATTAACTGTGTGACACCATGAGAAATTTCCCAATCCTTTCCTGGGACATTTGGGCCTGGGTCTTGGGACAGGTAGATAACAGAGATAAGAAGCTCAGAGTTGGACTTGAGAAGATTTTCCATGTCTATTTATATTCAACATCCAAGGAGACTTCCTTTTCCCGCTCCTTCCCTTTCTCTTCCTTTCCTTTTTCTCTCTTTCTCTCCTCCTCTTCTCTCCTTCCTTTCTTCTCTGCTCTGAGCCTGGTGTGATAGACCTCTCCTACTGGCCTTCCAGGCTGTCTTGGGCTGCAAATCTGTTTCACTCTCTGTTCCTCTCATCCTTGTGTTAAAGACTTTTCTTGGTGACCTTCTACAATTTCTAGGGCTGTAAAATTATTATATGCTCCTTCTTTCTGTGGGTTCTGCTGCCCTAGCACTTTTTAGAGTCATTAAAAATATTTGGAGGGTTATAGAGGAGAAGTCAGGAAAGTCCATGCCTTTATTCTGCCACCTTGACTTTGCCTTCTATTTATGCTGCTTTTCTGCCTTAGGTTGTGAGGTACTGATGCCCTAATGCATGGTCAGTTTTGGTCAGGATGGCTTATAGAACTGAGAAAAAGGTACACTCTGTCCAATTTCCATTCCCTATTCTCTAGTAGTCTATTGTACCTGACTTTTTCAAAATTCTTTTGATCTTTCTACTTTTCTTTTCTAATTTATATTATGGTAGGATCTATCTACTTCTGAGAACTGCTATAGTTTTATTGTAGGATTGCTCTTCTAGTTCATTTAAGGGAAGTCATTTTAATTGACCAATTCAAATTCTATCCTGTTTTGTGCACAAATGTTTAGTCTTGATTTTATTTCATCCTCTATGTTGCCTTTCAGTAAAAGGTAGCTCCTTTGATCATCTCTTTTAACGACACCCATTTTTGCCTTTTGTCTGAGGTACCCATTCCTGCTGCAGCCCCTTGCCTTTATTCAGTGTGTATCTCTCTGCTTCAAGTGTTTCTTTCATAGAGAGAGTGATGAAGGCCAAAACAAACAACCACATTCCAGGATTCTAGCTTTTCATCCACTCAACAAAGAGCGTGGCTTTCATGGGTGAGCTTACACCTCGTAGTTTCACTTAGGATGACTCAATGTGCATCACCCTGGTCCCTAATTTATTTCTCCCAAGGCAGTCGTTAACTGGTCTACCCTAGGAAGGGTGATGGAGGGGGAGGGGAGGCAGCTCGACCATCCGCAAAATATACCCGGGACATGTATAACGAACGTTGCCCGCAGGACAAGAGGGAGGTTCAGGTGTTGATCTTTCTCCTGGAGAAGATTCGAGAGATGTAGTGAACTTGGAAAAAACACCATCTCCAGACCCAGGAAAGCCCAGGGCCCCGGGGATCTGGCCCCTCGACCTGTTGGGGTCTTCCAGAGGCAAGCTGCCCTGAAATGGAGGAAGGGAGGAAACTGGCCTTTATTGACTGCCTGCTGTGTGCACCAGGTCCTGGCCCGATCTCTTTGGAACCGGACAACGTGGCTGGACTTTCACGGTGCTGTTGTAGTCAGGAAGAATCAGCCTCATTGTATAGAGGAGCAGACGCAGGCAAGGTTCCGAGGACTGAGTCCAGTCTTGGGCCACCCTTCTCCTCGGGCCCAGCCCCAGCACAGCCCCAAGAGCTTCAAAGTCTTCAGCGGGTCCTGACAGCCTGGCTGCAAGGCATCTTTGCAACCCTGGCCCTTGGCTTCCGCAGGCCCTGCTCTCCCTTCTCCTCTCCCTTTGCAGCTGTCAGGGGCTGATGCCCAAGGGGGCGCAGGCACTCTCAAGGGAGGGCCCGTCATGGCCAGAGGGGTTCTCAACTTCTGCAGGGCGGGCCCGGGGTTTAGAGAGGAATACTTTTCTGGGCATGAGGTCCCTCAACCCCTGAGCTGGCAGGAGCCCTTGGGGAGCGTCCTTGGTCCCCTCTCCTTTTCGGCAGGACCAGGGACTCCTCGGGGAACGTCTTGGCTCCTGCCTCCGTCTGGGCAGGGATGAGGTCCCCTAACTCCTGTGTTCTCCTTTTATAACACACCACCACTTGGCATTCAGGTCTTGGTGGCTCGCGGATGTCCAGGTCTAAGGGTCCACTAGGCACAGGGCTCATTCAAACACCTTGGGCTCCACATCCCTCCCGTGCTCTGGGAGTACCAAGTACTGTCCCCCTTCCTCTGCACAACCCCATTCCCATCCGTCCGATATATGCATCCCACATACCACTGATGTACACATGCCGCCACCCCGTGGCACTCCCGTTGCCCCTCGGCAGGTTCGGACCACCTACAAGAGGTGCCAAGCTTGATGTATGCCCAAGAGCACCTGCTATGTGAGGACACGTGCACCATCGAAGTCAACAGGGAGGAGGCGGCGCCCCCACCACTACTCTCACGCCTTCTCATCTCCACCGAGACCTCCCCTTCCGTGCCAAGAGGCTGTCCACGTTCGCGGTGCCTGTGCCTGCCCTACAGATGCCGAGCGCAGGAGGGGTGGAGGTGAGAACAGTAACAGGGACCCGCACACAACAGGCGCTTCAGAAAAGCCTAAGGAATGACCACCTGACAGATGTCAGCTGAATAAAACTGCATTATTCTCTGACCACTTTGCTCCGGTAGTGTGGACATACGTGTTGAAGCTGAGACCAGGAGCAGGAAGAAATGAGAGGAAACCCAACCTGGCAGCAGCAGCAGCAGCAGAACCAGCAGCAACACCAACACTACCACGATCCGAAGCAACAGCAGCAGCAGCAGCTGCCATCGAAGGACCAGAGAATGTAGGCAGGTTTACAAGCCTTAGGAGTCAGATTCCGCGAGAGTTTTTCCCGGCACGACATCCCCATTGTAGAGGCACGAGCAACCAGAGGGTGAAGCAGGAAAAAAATTGTGGCTGACTCCTGTTGGCAGGGCAGAAAATTTTCGACTTCAGGGACGAATTCCCCAACTAGCCTGGGCTCCTATGGGTGGGGATTTGTGGCTGACGGCACCCCATGCGCAGACTTTCGCTCGGGACTAGCCCTACCAGAGTAGGGATTGGAGGTTTTATGAACAGGAATCCAAGGCGCCAATAACCTCCCAATATAACAAACCTTTCCTCCATCTCCCCCATCCAACTCCCCGCCCCTTGAAAGGTGAAAGTATTCCAGGGCTCAGGATGGCTTCCTTCCTTTTCAACATACATTCTAATTAATGCTTTCAGACTTTTCCCACCAACCTTGCCAGAAAGCCTGTGGATTGGGTGTGAAACTCTCGAGCTGAGTTTATACTCCGTCCTTGCGCTTGTGGATCTGGAAGTCTAGGTAGGGAAGGAGAGGGCCGGCGGTGATCTCTAGAACTGGTCTCATGGTTGAGTGGGTGGGGTTTATGGTGACCTAACCTTGAAACCCACCACTGCCCAGGGGTCCTGGACCATGTCCCTTCCAACTCCGGTCCACTCACCTGAGACCTAATCGGGTTGGGGAAAAAGCTTGGTGCTAAGCCTTTACTAAGCACCTACCTCCTTTGTGCCAGGCAAGTGCTAAATGTCGGGAAACACAAAGACCAAAGGAAGTCTGTGCCTTGGAGGGGGTGGGGTCTAATGGGAGGCAAACTAGCTGCAGGCAACAGAAATGACAGAGAATGGAGAGAAGGCACCAGAATGAAGAGAGAATGGGAAAGGTTTCCTGGAAGAAAGCGAGATTTCAGAGGAGACTTGATGGGAGCCAGGGAAGCCAGGAGGCAGAGATGGTGAGGCAGGGGACACAGGGGGAACAGAGAGGTGACCTTTCTCCTTCTAGGCAGGCACTGTTGGAAGGTGGTGAGCATCAGTATTTGGGGAGAGCCCAGGGGGAAGACTGGAAAAGCCAGGAAGGGGAGGTGGGCAAGGGCTGTAAATACCAAGGTGGGTTTGACCTTTGGTCCCAGAGGAAATAGGAAGCCATTGGATTGGGATTGGGAGGGGGGGAAGAGATTATCTCTGAGTTGGACGTGAGCTTTTGGAAAAGTGCTTTAGTAGCTGGAAGGAGAATGGAGTGGAGTGCAGAGAGATGTGAGGCAGTTAGAGATGCCAAAGGCTAGTGTTGGTTGTGGGGTAGGGTGAGGAGGTCCATTTTGGAAGTCACTGAGCCTAAGATGAAAAGGGGCCATTCAAAGGAGTCCCTGGAAGTTAAAGATGTGAGAGTGGAGGTCAGCATTGAGATGGGGCAGGCAGGATGACTCATCAGCATATAGACAGTCATTGGATCCATAAGGACTGCCCAGATAGTCAAGGGAAGCTGGTGACTTCTGAGGTCTAGTAGCTCTCCTGAGGATCCAAATAGGAGGGTTTTCCAAATGGATGCCTGAGGCCTACCAGGGAAGGTCAGCACTTCCAGGAAGCCTTAGGAAACAGGCTCCAGGAAGAGGGGACACCCGAGGTGTTGACCCTGCCATTTTCTGTCCATGACCCAGCAGGATTCTCCTCTAAGGATATCCATCTTATGTTCCAAGAACAGAGCGAGATGCTCCCAAAATTCGTATTCCATGGTGGTAATCCCCCCAGCCTTCACACCTAAGAGACTTCCACTAGCCAGGCCAGCTTCTGTGGCCCACCCAAAGCTCTGCTCAGCCTTCTGAACTCCTCCTCTGGCCACATACTGGAGACTGGGGATGCTCTGGTTCCCGTGGAGGAGAAGAGTTTGGGCGAGTTGGAGGCCCAGGAGAGACTGCCTCGTGTTCTGCTGAGCGTGAGCAAAAGGAAGTCCTCCCACTAGGGGAAAATCAGCCCATCAACCCCTGTCTCTTTCTCACATCCAGCCCAAAGATAGTGACTTGGGGGTGTACATTTGAAAGTTTGGTTCAAATAGGGAACACGGTGTATGCATACTGCTGATTCCTATAAAGCTACTTTTTCCCTGATAAGGGAGCCCGAAAAAAACTTGTCACTAAAGGAACAGGGTTTGAGCAAGGACCAGGCTGAAATCTGTTTGAGGACAATCCAAGAGTGTGTGTATTCCTCAGCTATATGGTCTCCATATGTGTTTTACTATTCCATGAGAAAAGAATTTGTGAATTCAATAGGTTGTCAATACCATAACAAAGTTGACAGTTTCCATTGAAGTCATGACCGAGGATATCTGTGTTTGCTTGACCATTACCACGAAAAAAACATGGTATATGTCTACAAAATATGAAGATACGGAAAAACCTCATGATTCCAGATAGTGTCTAGGGTTACGTGTCTCCTAAAACATTCTAAGTTAGCCCCACTTGTGTGTGACGCAATTCAAAGAGGTATTCTCTGAGTTTATTTCAGAGAACCAAGGGACTGTTAGGTTCAGGCTCTCCTTCTGATTGATGGATTGAAGCTCTGGCCATTATTAAAGTCCAAAGAGGATATGAAATATCATCATTGGGGTAGGACAAAGAGACCCAGCTGTAGTGAGAGTCCAAAGCCCAGAATCTGAACACTAGCTCTCCCAGTAAGTGACTGTGGGACCGAGGACCAACTGCTTCTACCCTCTGACACTCAGGTTTGACCTCTTTTCCTAAGGGAGGCTTCCATGCCAATTCTCTCTCCCCGAATCCAGTTGCCTGCCCAAATCATTTCAGTGCTGTGCAAACCTCAGGTGCTTCCTTAGGGGCTTTTGCCTGGAGGGGAGATTCCTGGCTAGCTTGCTGGTCTGAACTACCCTTCCTTGTCCCATGAAATGAGGGGCATAAGAAAGGCCTGCTGCACTGGGTGGTTGGAGGAAAACCACTTGGTGGGAGCAGTCGAGACCTCAGAAGGTGTAGATGCTCCTGCCTGTGAGGTGCCATCTCTCAGTGTCAGCTGGGTGGAAAGCGGGGGGGAGCCTAGGAGAGGCTCTCACCCTAGAATTAATTCAGCCCAGCCTCTGGTCACCAAGGGCATGGTCTATCCTTCCCCTGCATCTCACGTTTGAAGTCTGTCCTGCTTAAGAGGAGGGAGGGAAAGAAAAGGATCTAGCCACCATCCTCCCCAACAACCTGGTCCTCTCTCTTCCTCTCTCTCATTCAGAACAAATGGTATGTGAAAGGGGCTGTGATAAACGGACCCCTCCAGGAATCACCAAGAGGGAGCTGGGCAGTGGGGTAGAGGGAGTCGTCAACTGTGGGCATGGAGGGGGAACAAAAGGGCTGATCTGCAAGCCTAGGCCCTCTCATAGCCCTGCCTTGGTGTGCCCTGACAGAGACAAAACCACCTCCCTTTCCTCCTCCCTCCCTGGCTACCAACCCAGCCTTTAGGAAGGGAGCCTTGGGGTAAAAACCCCTGGGGAGCCGTTCCAGACTCCAGCCCAAGAGCCTTGCTCCTTCCAGGGCCCTGTTTTTTCTCCAGGGAGGGGCTGCTTCATTCAAGCACATCTTCAAGGTCATCCTGGGGATATCCCTAGCTACTGGTTGGGCCATGGCCCTTCCCCTGTCAGAGTCATTCTCTACAAAACAAGAGCCTTCTCTGCTGTATCTGAAAGGGTCTAGCCAACTCCTCAGCCAGGATCCATCCCATCAGCTGCCTGCACATAGCCCATTTCACAACAGATATTGGAGACTGGGGGCCAGGGGAAAGAAGGGTGGAGAGGCAGGCCCAGCTAGAGCACATGAGCCCCAAGCTCCCCCTGAGGAGAAACTGCCCCAGAATCTGCCTCCCCTGTCCCCTGGCAGCAAGGAATATCCAAGACTTTTTTTCTATAAACAGCCCTTAACATGAGCAGGAATCAGGTGGCGAAGGCCTATGTAAGCTCTCTGCATCCCAGCAGGGGTCAGAGTGTCAGACCTCAATAAGCAGTAGGAAGAAGATTCAGGAGGCCATGTCCATTGGCAGCCATGCCTGCCACTTCCTGGAAAGGTTGGCTTTTCTGCCCTTGTGGGCATCAATTTCCTTTCTTTGGAAAGGGACTTTTCAACTGGCAGATTGGCGTGGGCTGCTCTATACTTCTGCCAATCTGTGAGCCTAGGAACCCTCCCCAGAATCAAGCTGCCAGGGCCAGGCCTCAGTGGGCCCTGGCTACTGGTCTATCCCATCTTCCCTTCAAGGAAATCACCTACGGGCAGCTCCCCCACCCAGAAACAGGATTCTCTCTAGGAGACCATAATTCCTTGCTTTGATCATATAGGGGCATGCTAGGGGCTACCCTGGGGTTTGGGGAACTTGTCAAGCCCCTGGATGAATTTCTGATATGCTGCTTTATCTTTTTCTAGAAGCCACTGTCCTGAGAAAGTGGATTTTCATTTGAGCTACCAACAATGAATAAAAAACCCTAGGTTTCAATCTCCTGGCAGGAGTAGGTGCTAGCGAAGGGGCACTGAGAGAATGTTTCCTACGACACAACCAAAGACCACCCTGGTAAGGTGATTCTGCCTGTGTGTGTGTGTGTGTGTATTTGTGTGCGTACAGGGTACACAGGATGTATGACTGAATTCTTTATGGTACTCAGGTGCTCTGTGGGGTGGTGGAGTTATATAACCATATTTCATGCCTTTCCCTGTGCTTCTGGGGTAACTACCTTTCACTGTGTCTCCGGGATGGAGAGGATGCTGGCATACGCAGAGAATGTCATTGTGGTCCAAAGACATGTATTTTGGGGGCCTCCTGGCACCAGAAACCACCAGTAGCTGGGTGAGAGCCTGATGTAAGGGGCTGCTGCCACTGTGAGCAGGTTTTGTATTACTCAGTCCATTACTGCTACTCTGTATGTGGGTGTGGACACATCTCAGTACTTGTCAAGGTGTCAGCAGTTGGAGGGGCTTCCTTGCTTCTGAGCCCTAAAGGTGACATGAGCACTGTTGCTGTACCAATGGGTGGGGTACTCTGTGTCCCAGTGAGAAATTCACCAGGGACAGGGCCCATCCTTCCTTACTGGTGAAGAAGCCATCCCTGAAAACAGATCACCAGGAAAGTGCAAGGCCCTTCCTTCCTAGGCACCCTGAAGACTTGGGCTGCAATCCCTGAATGTCCATGGAGCAGTGAACAAGGTCCCTGAGCCAATGTATGCTCATCTTAAAAAAAAAAAAAAAAAAACTTGGCTGGCCTGCTTGCCAGGGATAATGTGAGGAAAGAAGGGCTATCTTTCTCATCCCTGAAGTGTTAGAGGCGTGGGATCTCTAGCAGGGCAGAGTGGGGAGGGGCATAAGGGAGTAGAAAGGATGCTGCTGGCTCTGGAGTCAGAGGTCCTGGGTCCAGAGCCTGCTCTGCTGCTCACTGAGGACTGCAGGCCACTCCTCTGGAATAAGAGGACCTTGGACCAGATGGATACCAGGGTCCCTGGCCACTGCCTGGAACCTGGGCTGTCAGCCTGGTGAAGAGCCTTTCCCCAGGCTCTGGCATCCAACAGGGGAGACCCCGTTCTCAGGGGGTATGAACTGTGAGAGCATGGTAGTAAGGGCAGGGAGAGCTCTATCCCAGTATGCAAGGAGGAAGAGGATGACTGAGAATGACCATGGGTCTCCTTCCATCTGGAGCCTGCTGAACAACGGATCTCTAGGTTTGTCAGGCAGGATCAAGTGATGAGACTTGGAGCAGTGGACCTCGTTCCTTACAGGTGTGCCAACCCACCCTGTTCACACACCCCCACCCACCTCGCAGCAGGACTCCAAGCCCCTTCAAAGTCTTTTCTAGCCATGAAGTCTATGAACTCCCCATCCCAGTTCCAGGGCACATGAGCAAGCCTTTCTACCCTCTCTGGACCTCAGTTTCCTCACCTGTGTAGCAGGGATAGCGACGTGGCTTTGCCCTGACTACCACAGCTGATGTTTGTTCACCAGGGCCTTTTGAGGGCATCCCTATAACCACCAATCAAGCACATTGGCCTGGCCCTACATTGGCTCCCAAGGAGGAGGGGCTCCTGCGAGATCTAGAGCTTCTGTCCCTCACTGCCTCGCACATCTGTCTTCTCTCCCTTCTGCTGCTTGGTCATGTGGAATGTCTCCTCCATGCACCAAGGAAGCAAGAACCCAGCCAATTCCAGGTGCCCCCAGGACCTCAGCCGCCAGACTATTTTGAACCCTCGCTGGACCCCACTACCACCAGAAGGTGTCCAGTCTTTCCCAATTCACTATTTGACTCTGCACTTGGGAAAATGCTCTAGAATTTCCCGCAAGAAAAGTAGAGCAGCAGAAGAAGAGAGGGCAAAGTGTGTACAGTCTGAGCAGACATGGGACCAGGGGTCTTCACACACTGCAGTTTTTTTTAATAAAAATTTATTTATTTAACTTTTTACATTCATTTTCACAAAATTTTGGGTTCCAGATTTTCTCCCCTTTCATCCCCTCCCCCCACCCCAATACACCGCGCAATCTAATTTTCCCTATCACCAATCTGCCCTCTCTTCTATCATCCCTCCCTATTCTTGTCCCCATCTTCTCTTTTGTCCTGTAGGGCCAGATGACTTTCTATTCCTCACTGACTGTATTTCTTATTTCCTATTAGCAAGACCAGTTACTAAAACTTTGAGTTCGTAATTCTCCCGCTCCCTCCCTCCCCACCCATTCCCTTTGGGAAGGCAGGCCATTCAATATAGGCCCTATCTGTGTAGTTCTGCAAATGACTTCGATAATAGTCGTGTTGTGTAAGACTAACTGTATTTCCCTCCATCCTATCCTGCCCCCCATTGTTTCAGTTCTCTCTTTTGATCCTGTCCCTCCCTGAATGTTGACTTCAAATTGCTCCCTCCTCCCATTGCCCTCCCTTCCATCACTCCCCCCCCCGCTTATCTTTTTCTCCCCCACTTTCCTGTATTGTAAGATAGGTTTTCATACCAAAATGAGTGTACATTTTATTCCTTCCTTTCGTCAAATGCGATGAGGTTAAACTTCTTGTTTTTTTTTTCTCATCTCCTCTCTTTTTCTCTCCACTAAAAAGTCTCCTGCTTGCCTCTTGAATGAGACGTAATTTACCCCATTCCATTTCACCCTCTTTCCTCCCACTACATTTCTCTCTCACCAATTGGCAAAAGAGGTTCAAAAAGCCAATGCGGAGAAGAATGCTTTCAAAAGCAGAATTTTCCAAATGGAAAAAGAGGTTCAAAAGCTCACTAAATTTAATAGTTCTCTCAAAATTAGAATGGAACAGATGGAGTCTAATGACTTTACGAGAAACCAAGAAATCACCAAACAAAACCAAAAGAATAAAAAAATGGAATAGGATGTGAAATATCTCATGGGAAAAACAACTGACCTGGAGAATAGATCCAGGAGAGACAATTTAAAAATTATGGGACTACCTGAAAGCCATGATCAAAAAAGAGCCTAGATATCATCTTCCATGAAATTATCAAGGAAAACTGCCCTGACATTCTAGAAGCAGAGGGCAAATTAAGTATTGAAAGAATCCACCGATCACCACCTGAAAGAGATCCAAAAAGAGAAACTCCTAGGAACAGGGTGGCCAAATTCCAGAACTACCAGGTCAAGGAGAAAATATTACAAGAAGCTAGAAAGAAACAATTCCAATATTGTGGAAATACAATCAGGATAACTCAAGATCTAGCAGCTTCTACATTAAGGGATTGAAGGGCGTGGAAGAGGATATTCCAGAAGTCAAAGGAACTAGGACTCCAACCAAGAATCACCTACCCAGCTAAACTGAGTATAATACTTCAGGGGAAAATAGGGTCTTTCAATGAAACAGAGGACTTTCATTCATTCTTAATGAAAAGACCAGAGCTGAAAAGAAAATTTGACTTTCAGACACAAGAATGAGAAGAAGCATGAAAAAGTAAACAGCAAAGAGAAGTCTTAAGGGACTTACCAGAAGTGAACTGTTTACATTCCTACATTGAAAGACAGTATTTGTAACTCTTAAAACTTTTCAGTGTCGGGGTAGTTGGTGGGAACACACACACACACATGTACACGCATGCATGAACACACACATACTCACATGCACACACATACAGAGACAGTGAGCACAGAGTGAATTGAATAGGATGGGACCATATCTTAAAAGAAATTAAGGTAAATGGTGAGAGAAATGTAGAGGGAGGAAAGAGGGTGAAATGGAATGGGGTAATTATATGTCATTTAAGAGGCAAGTAGGAGACTTTTTAGTGGAGGGAACAAGAGGAGACCTGAGGAAAAAAAAAACAAAAAACAAGAAGTTTACCCTCATCACATTTGACTAAAGGAAGGAATAAAATTCACACTCATTTTGGTATGAAAACCTATCTTACAGTATAGGAAAGTGGGGGAGAAGGAGATAAGCAAGGGGCAGGATGATGGAAGGGAGGGCAAAGGGGGGAGGGAGCAATTTGAAGTCAACACTTGGGAAGGACAGGATCAAATACAGAAGAGAAACAGTGAGGGGCAGGGTAGGATGGAGGGTAATTCAGTTAGTCTTACACAGCACGACGATCAGGGAAGTCATTTGCAAAATTACACAGATATGGCCTATATTGAATTGCCTGCCTTCCCAAAGGGAATGGGTGGGGAGGGAGGGATGGGGAGAATTTGGAACTCAAAGTTTTAGGAACAACTGTTTAGTATTGTTGTTGCTACTAGGAAAGAAGACATAGAGTTAATGAGGAATAGAAAGTCATCTGGCCCTACAGGAGAAAAGAGAAAATGGAGACAAGAGAAGATAGGGATGACAGAAGAGAGGGCAGATTGGAGATAGGGAAAATTAGATTTCTTGGGGTATTGGGGTGGGGGGAGGGGATGAAAGGGGAGAAAATTTGGAACCCAAAATTTTGTGAAAATGAATGTAAAAAGTTAAATAAATAAATTTTAAAAAAAAAGAACCAAAAAGACACAGAAAATGTGCCAGCCCGAGTACTGAGTGGGTAATACAAGAACAAATTCAGACGGAGTCATTCTCCACCTCAGGTCAGGATAGGTCAGCTATGACTGAGAGGTCTGGGGATAACGAAGAGAGACTCTGGCCCTTATTATGCTTTGTGGAAGCTTAATGAGAGCCTGCAGATAACTGTGCACTAGGGTGAGAAGAGATACTGTTCAGGCCTACATAGAGGCCTTGTCCTTGTTCAGATGGCAGTATCATGGTCCCGCTAAAGACTGTGCTCCTTGCTACTCAGGGCTATTTCGTAGACCCAGTGAGAGACTGAGACAGGGACCTGTTCTTAATTAGAAGTGTCAGACTAAGTTAAAGAGTCTTCTTGCACCCTACAGTGGGAGACTTTGACCCCAGAAGCAGATCAGGCTCAGAGATCCACTGCCCAATCTTTCTTGGAGACTGTCATTGAATAATCAAAGTAAGAAAACCATAGCTAAGGGGATCCTAAAGTTCTGTCATCATGAACCTGTAGATCTTTCCAGCTACTACATAGTGCCTTGAGTCCAGAGGGAGTTGAATTAGATTGAAACCTGAAACCAAGAGCACTAATGTCAGAGTTCAGACC
>JAJHZJ010001105.1:0-86416 GCA_023548195.1 Bettongia penicillata ogilbyi | reverse complement strand
CAGAGAGACTCCTGCCCTATTGCCACAGGATACAACCAGCTAAGGGGAGGGGGCTGGGGCGACAGCAGGCTGAGCTCTCCAATCAGGGGCCAGATAGCAAGAACCGGAAGGGATAAGGAATAAAAGGCAACGCCCTGGGTTGCTCAAGTGGGACTGGACTGATGTGAACTACTGAATAAACACCTGCTTTGCTCTACCACTCTGGCCAGTGTCTGGTTTTGCCCGTCCTCAGCCCCTGGGGTCGGGACCGGAGACGTCCGAAGCCGCCGTTAGTTAGGTGGAAGCAGAGGTCACGACGTACCCCCTGAGGTCCGGCAGGGACAGAGCGCGGACATTTGGCGCCCAAACGTGGGGCACTACAGTTCAGGTACGTTGTGAGCCTTCCTGTCCCTCGCAGGCGAGGGTCAGAAGGACCAGGCACACCGGGACTTTTGGGTTTTCCCCTCTAGTCCCGAAGGCAGTTTAGTTATGGGAAATACAGAAGTTAAGCCAGAGGATAAAGGCATTCTCGCTTGCCAAGTGTACAAACTCTGCAAGCAGAATGGGATAAAAATACACATAAGAATTTCCCGAGATTGGGTCGAGAAAATAATAATCATCAGTCCATGGGTAGAGCATACAGGAATTGATCCGACCCATTGCCGATTAATAGAGCAGCAGAAAAATAGAGAGGAGGTAGATTGGGAAGGGGCCAACCTATTCCCTGTGCTTGTTCAGCCAGAACAGGGCGGACAGCCTCAAAGGGTGCATAGACAGTTCCTCTACAAATTCCTAAGAGATCTTAAAGAGGCCGCTGCAAAATATGGTCCCGGCTCTGCTTATGTACAGACAGTCATACAATCTTGGCGGTCTGGGAGCTCAGGAGACAATCATGACCAGATAGGACAGAGAGGAAAGAGGGAGTTGGTGCAGTCAGAAATTCAACCAGGAAATACATCCAGAGTTGGCCCAGGGCCTGGTTTTGTGGCACAGCAAAAAATTTGCCCAGGATTTGTGGCACAGTGGTGAATTCAGCAGCCCGGACACAGTGATAGAAATTAAGCCAGAGTTATAATATGTACAGAGGATTTCTGACAATTTTTTCTCAGTTTTTTGATTCTTTTATTGTCTGTATATGTGTTCTGTCTTTACATGTTCTGTGTGCGTGTGTTTGTGAGTTATTACGGTCAGCTCCATGGTAGCTGGACCTTGGAATGTTATCTCTTTCCCTCCCCCTCCTCCCTTCTCTCTGATGACTGCAGCATCGGGGAGAAGTATGGGAGAGAGAAAGAGAGGAACTAATCTTATATTATTTAGTTTATGTGATTGCAAGGTGTAGTCTTGGATGGGAAATGCAGGGACATAGTGTCTGTGCAGTTTTAAAGGGGGCTTTAATCAAAGCCCATTAGGAAAACAACATGGATATGAAGTTTAAGGAAAGCATAAAAGTTTTGGGAATTATTTGAAAGTTTTTGGTTAAACTCTCTCGCCTTACCCTCTTCCCTCCAATTCTGGCCAAATTGTGAGGGTGGAGAGAGACGAGACGAGATCTGGTGCAGGCTGATCAGAATTTTCACCTAAATCTCACCTAAAAGAAAAGTATTTTGTATAATGAGAAGTAACCAAAAGGTAGTTATTCTGTCCACATTTTAAGTGAAACGTGTCACTCCCAATTGGATGTTTAAAACAGATCAGGATTTGTTATATTATTTGGCACTAGGAAAATTGGAAACATGCATAAATCTTAAAGGGACACCTCAGCAGAGATAAAGCTTTTGAAACTCTCCAGCAGAATGGAACAGACTTGGCGCCACTGGGCAGTTGTCCAGAAGTCTCCCTCCCTTCAGCTGAGGAATTCAAAAACTCTCTCAATCAAAGAAGTTCTTAAGGAGTGGACACAGAAGTAAAATTTACTTGAGTAAAGGATGGAACCATTAAGATTTTTGCCCTGCAGTCCCAACTATCATTCAGCTGGGTCTACAGTGAATTGTAACTTTTATCATTCCAGATTAGATCAAGAGAAGAGAACTATTATTTTGAAGGTTTTCAACTAATTTTTGTAAAAGTTTAGTGACTGTTAACAACAGGAGAAATTTTAAACGGTTTTAAATTTTCATTTTCAAGACAATGTATTGGTAAATTAATATGTAATGGTCTATGAAGCAGAAAAGATCTTGCTCTTCTAATCTGAACTTGGAGTCATTCCTTGGCTTAAGCAAAAGTTAAATTTAGTGTTTGAACTTATTAACAACTTAATTTCTAAAAAGTTTTCTTTTTCAGAGTAAATGTAATCAGAGAAGGAGAAACTACCCTGTGAAACAATGATATAAGGTGGTAAGGCTTAAGTTTGAAGTCACCTATCACAGATTCTACAAAGGTTACAACTTTAAATGACTTTCAGAAATTGATAGGAGAAATTCAGTGGTGTAGGCCACAGTTGGGAATTACAACTGATCAAATGAAACCATTATATGATTTATTGAAAGGTCCTTCTCAATTAAACTCATGCAGAGGATGGACAGATGAAGCACTGGAATGTTTGAAATTAGTGCAGAAAAAGATTATGGGGTGTACTATTAGCAGGATATGAGAATCACAGGATTTGGAAGTAACAATTTTATTCACTGAAAAAAAAAAAAAAAAAGAAAAAAAAAATACCCACTGGAGTTTTACATCAAAAACAAGGGATTATTGAGTGGGTACATTTGGCTCAGCTAAAGAACAGAGCTTGTGTGCTTTATTGCTGTGCTGGTAGCCCAAATCATACATAAGGCAGTGAAGAGAGTAAGGATGTTAATAGGACAGAAACCTCACAACTTAACACAATATAAACTATGTATACAAGTCAACAAACAGAGAACTGCATACAAGGGTTTGTAGAATGGCAGATATTGATTAATCAGAATTTCCAACACGGGTTCCCAATTCCTTCTGGGTGGCAATTTGCCACGTGGCCATGGTCTTGGACCGACAAATGCTCTTCCTCACTGGTAGAGGGAGTTAATGTTTTTACAGATGCAACAAAAATTTTAGGGCATCTATGTATATTTCATCTAAAAAGCAGATGCATAAATTTAAAACAACATTTACTTCTACATAACAAAATGAATTATATGAAGTATTGCAAGCATTATTATATGTGAAAGAACCTTGCAATATCATCACAGACAGAAATTATACAGTACCATTGATACCTAGAGTAGAGTCAGCCTATATTCCTGATAGGGCAGATAGTATTAAACAGATAACTATGGAAGTTCAACTAGCAATAAGGGCCAAAACAACAATATTTTATATCACACACACTTGGTCACATTCTAAATCATGCAGTACCAAAAAGCATTAAACCAAACAATGGTCCAGCTTATGTCAGTAAAGCCATTGAACAGTTCATGGTGGAATTTTCCATTTTACATGTCACTGCAATCCCCCATAATCCCACTGGTCAAGCTATAGTGGAACGAGCAAATCGATCCCTGGACACTTGTAAAAAGAAAAAGGAGGAGTTGGACCAGGAGTTGATAAATTCGCAATTGGCTGTTTATACTCTAAATTGATGATAAATTACAATTGGCTGTTTGGCTGTTTATATTCTAAATTATTTAAAATTCTATAATGATGGCTTATTGGCTCCTATGAAATTCTTAACATTTCCTAATAAGGAGTCTGCAAAGAATGAATCAGCAATAACAAGTGCCCTGAAAGCAGCCAGTAAAGTAATCTGGCACGATGAGAACAAAAATTGATTTGGTCCTCATACAGTGTTAACGTGGGGAAAAGGGTATGTTTGTGTTTCAACAGATGATAATAAAGAAGTTTGGGTTCCAGTGAAAAGGATGGGAGTGAGGAGGTGCTGTCAGCGGCGGATGAAAAAACTTCTGGAGAAGCTTAATCAACTAGGTCACAATGACTCCTTTCATTTTTCTTGTACTTATTATGACACTCAAAGAACACTGCGTCCATCAACCCAGCACCGAAGGAACAACAGAGATGGACGTTCCTCACGAATCCACCATGGTTAAGGGTGATGTCATGGAGTGAGACAATAACCAAATGTATCATCCAAGGCAATATTTCTCACATGTTTAAAGATGATGGACTAGACTATGATAATAATGGGACTCTTTCAGACACTAACTTTTCAGGACTAGTCACAGGTTTCCCACTTTGTCTATAGAAGGGTATTTCTGGGAATTGGAATGGGTTTGGTTTTAAATACATACAGGTGAATGGAACAGAGGGGTATCCCTGGTGTGCCACTATTGTGGACGGACAAGAGACATTGGATGAGAAAGATACATGACACGCTTATAATCTATTCACCTGGAGGATAAATGGGACAATAGTAGTTTGGTCAGACAAGGACTTTGTGGGACTTATTCGTGGGATGAAATTTAGGCCATTTTGTAACTTACAAAAGAAGAGAAATGTAACCCTTTGGCATCTGTATAAGAGGTTTTTACCATTTGAGAATTGTCACAACATACCTGTCAGGAGAAAGAATTGATTATGGGAAACTACATAGAAATGTTATATTCATGTCACAATCTTACATACTTACTTGAGGAAAAATATGCAGCAAACTTTCCTAGACAAATGTACATCAATTATAAAGGGTCTCCTGAGGTTGAGAGACCTGTTCAGGGACTAGACAAAGTTATTCTAGCTATGAGAGGACAAACAGTGCAGGGAATGCCTGCTGCAGCATCACCAAAGAAAGCTAACAACATTACTTTAATGGGTGAAGTATGTCTAGGGAACACACATATATTTCTATGGGACAGAGACTACAGATCTAAACTAGGGATATATCAGAACATGACAGGAATTTTCAATTTTACATGCCAGAATTGTTCTGTACAAGCATGTATAGGACCAAAGATAGTAGGGAGAGTGTTTATTCAAACAAAACCTCTCCCATGCTGCCAATTTGTCCCGCGAGCTATCGCAGATTTGTAAGCACTCTCCACACCCTCCGGCACCAGGTTGCCAATATTAATGCCACCCGAATTGATCCCACTGTTACCACCACCTTTAGTTCTATCTTTTCTACTCTATCTACATGGGTGAAAAGCTATGTGGGCTCCGCCTCTTTATTCCTTCTCCTTGCCATGGGCTTCCTGCTCTGCCTACGCCAGGTTCGGCAGAGGCAGACGCAACAGCGGCAATATACCACATGGGCTCTCTGCTCCCTGACAAATCACTCTAATCCACAAGTTTGGATTACAGCTTTAGAGAGACGCTAGCTCTCGCCTCAGCCCCAAAAGCATCCCTGTGCCCCACTATAATCAATAATAAGCTTTCTACAGGAATATTGTGGCTCCATGACCTGGAGACCCACTGGCTGCAGAGGTACCCAATGACGGGATTATTGTGGGTCCACCTACCAGAAATGCTGGAGGTGGGAGCCACCCACATAGCCTAAGACAGGGGCCCTGCCCACTTTTGGTACCAGGCATGGAGACAGGCCACATGACCTATTCTCTCACTTACCTTTATAAAACAAAAAGGGGGAGTTGTCAGGGGCCGTCCCTGAACCTCCTGGGCAGAGAGGTAACAGCAGGAGTCTATACCTGCCCCTCCCCGGCAATCACGTGTCTCACCCGTGACTTCCGGGCTAAGGGTGCAGGGAAGGCTCGTGTACAAGGCACGATACCGCCCTCTGGGAGGTGCTGAGGAAGCCCCAGTGAGAGTAAAACACACCTGGCCACCTGTGATAGGACCAAGCAGATGGTCCGAGTGGGGAGGGAAGGTCCAGAGAGACTCCTGCCCTATTGCCACAGGATACAACCAGCTAAGGGGAGGGGGCTGGGGCGACAGCAGGCTGAGCTCTCCAATCAGGGGCCAGATAGCAAGAACCGGAAGGGATAAGGAATAAAAGGCAACGCCCTGGGTTGCTCAAGTGGGACTGGACTGATGTGAACTACTGAATAAACACCTGCTTTGCTCTACCACTCTGGCCAGTGTCTGGTTTTGCCCGTCCTCAGCCCCTGGGGTCGGGACCGGAGACGTCCGAAGCCGCCGTTAGTTAGGTGGAAGCAGAGGTCACGACGTACCCCCTGAGGTCCGGCAGGGACAGAGCGCGGACACTTTTAGACATTAAATGCTCTAGTGTTTTCATTTTATTTGGGTCTGTTTTATATTTATATATATAATTATATATAACATTACATATATATATATATTGCAGTACTTGGATAAGTTATGACTGTGGAACTATCTCAAAGACAAAGATAATTAACTTAGGACATACAAATGTTACAGTATTTTGGTCATACAATTGTTCTGGCACATGACAAAAAGCATTCATTTCTTCAGGCCATTTAATTTCATGTGCACTTATGGTTAATCCACTTAGTGGTCATCACATTCTATAGCACAGCATATTACATATTGATGTTTCTTATTTGTTCTGATGTAACTTGCCTTCTTGTGTTACTAGAATGAGAAACACCAGTCGCTCCACTCTCTTCTGTCAAGCTCATCATCATTACAGTTTGAAGCAGGGCCAACCAGTAACCCTGTGTCACTAAGGATATAGATCGATGAGTCGTTTTTAGGGCAGTGTTACTGTTGTTCTCCTTGTGGTTATTGCAGACATCATGGCATAGTGGTATGAGCAACGGACTCAGAACTCAGAAGACCTGAACTTGAATCCTGCTTATTCCATGTTAGGGGCCTAGCTCTGGACTGTGGCCCCCTGGGGGGAAAATGTTGGGCCTAGCTCTGGACCGTGGCCCCCTGGGGGACAATGTTGGGAACCAAGCTCTGGACCGTGGCCCCCTGAGGAGCCTGGAAGACGCCCCGGGTGTTAACCCGCCTTCGGGTGCTGGGACCGCCTATACGGGAGCTGGCTCCGCCCTCAGGGAGGAACATGGGAGGGGCTCTGGCCCAGTACACACCCTCAGGGAGGAACATGGGATGCTCTGGCCAAGTAACCACCCCAGGGAGGAACATGGGAGGAGCTCTGGCTGGGTATATAAGGGGATGCTGGGCAGAGTTGTACAGGACGCCATCAATAAAGTGAAGAGCACTGACATCCTCGGGCGAGTGTGTAGTCATTGTTCCCTCCGTGGAGGAGGGGGCAGCCCTGTCGCGCAAGCTAGGCCATACGGTCGCACGGCAGGGACCGGAGACGTCCGAAGACCGGGGAACAGGTGAGCAAGCGAAGACCAGGCTGAGGGAGCCTGGTAGGGTCAGTTGGGGTTAGGAGATCGGGCTGAGGTAGCCCGCAGGGATCAGTTGGGGTTAAGAAGCCCAACTAGGCCACGCCGGGGAATAGCCCCGTGCATTGAAACCCAACTAAGCCGGCCGGGGAATAGCCCCGTGCATAGAGGTCGGGGAAGCGCCCCGAACAGCTGGCGCCCAACGTGGGGCAGCTGAAGAGCCGCTTGACCTCCCTTTAAGGGAGAAGGACTACACAACCTCGCTGTCGAGCAGCGGGAAGCCGGAAAGGGATAATTTTGGGTCAGGGAAGTAGCGTTCCGCTGATCCGGCCCGAGGATAAAGAAGTGCTGGCATGTCACCTGTATAAATTATGCAAAAAGGAAGGAATGCGTCCTCATATTAAGACATGCCGTAGCTTTGTTGAACATATTTGGGAAACCTCCCCTTGGTTAGAGTACAGTGGGATTACGCCCCACGGTTGGGAGGTAGTAGGCCAACAGATGGCCTCTTATGAGGACACCAACCCCGGGGTGCTTCTCGACAGTGATTTTGTTATGTACGGGGTGATAAAAGCAGCCCTTGTGGGTGCCCCGCGCCCGACTCGCTCGGCCGTTACTGCGGTACAAACGGGAGATTCCTTAGCGGGGACTTCTGACGAGGAGTCGGGACCCCTGCCTACAGCTCCCCTTCTTAAGCAATATTCCCCTGGCTATGAGCGTTGGCAGTCGGGCCAGCATAAACAGATAGGCCCCAGGGGAAAGCGGGATGTGGTGCAGCCAGTGATCCAACCAGGGAACATGTCCGGACTTGGCCCAGGGCCAGGATCTGTGGCGCAGCAAAAAATTTGCCCAGGGAACATGTCCGGACTTGGCCCAGGGCCAGGATCTGTGGCGCAGCAAACAATTCATCCTGTAGGGGAGGATGTCAGCTCAGTGGAGACCAAGATGGCCGCTATGAGATTAGCAGAGAGGCCTTCCTTCCTCTTTGGGGGAGGCCGAAGCCATCTTGGCCCTGGCCTAGTAGCTAAGACCCTTCAAGAGGCTGTTAAGCAAGGTGAATTCTTAGAAGATTGGGAAGGTGCGATGCAAGCTTTCCCTGTAAGGGATGATCAAGCAGGACAGAGAGTCCATGAGCCAGTGCCCTTTAAATTGCTCAAAGAACTAAAAGATGCCGTGATAAAATATGGGCCTGCAGCCCCTTATACTGTTCAGCTTTTCAGGAGTGCCACGGCCGCCTGGCCTTGGACTGTTATTGATTGGAAAGATGTGTGTTGCACTGTGCTCTCTCCTGGCCAGTATGTCACCTGGGAGGCCTTAGTCAGGAGAGAAGCTGAGGTGTATATCCAGGAGAAAGATATTACTAATACTGAGGATGCCTTCCAAATGCTTACTGGCACAGGCCCATGGCAGACCCTTCAGGTTCAGCTAACTTACCATCCATTAGTTTTTGCCGGAGTCACGGCCTGTAGTATACGAGCCTTAGAAAAGCTTGAGATGCAGGGAGAAGCGAGGGCCAAACTTACAGCATTAAAACAGAGGCCGAATGAGAACCCCACCGATTTTGTTAGCAGGGTCCAGCAGAGCGCTCAGCGTTTGCTGGGCTATGGACCGGGTACTACAGTGGTTGTAACACAGTTGATAAGAGAGGGGCTCAGGGGACCTTATCAGAAAGCCTTGGCGGGCCTGGGACCGAATGCCACTATCGATGAGATAGTCGAGCGCCTTCTTTCCGTGCCTGAAGACGATCCCAAGGTCGCAGCCATGGCTACTGCTATAGCTAGAGGGGTGTCTTCTGGCCTCCAAAGGGGTGGCCAGAGGGGTGGGACTTGCTTCAATTGTGGTAAGCCAGGACATATTAGCAGGGAGTGTAGGGCCCGCCAGCCATGTTACATTTGTGGGAGGTCAGGACACATGGCACGGCATTGCCGCAGCAAGGGACCAACCGCTACTGCGGTCCAGGGAAACGGGAGGGGGGGCCCTCCTCGTGGGGGCCCCCGGTTCCGCTCTCCACAGACTTTCCCCATTCACGTGACCACAGAAGGTCCCATGGGGCCCCTCCCCCAGCCAACAGGCCTTGGCGAGCGTTATCGCCAGGAATTAAGCCAACTGAGATATTGACATGTGCCCCTGAGGAAGGACAAGGAGATCAGGACATAGTGATAAAGCCTTGGGACACCCAGTCCCTTCAGGTCCCTCCTGCCTCCTTCCCCCGCCTTGTGGTGGGGCCTTCCAGTTATTTTCCTGGCATTGTGCACACTCAGCTGTTGCCGCCAGAGGGCACTACCATTTACATTACTAACCCACATTGCTATCCTATTCACCTCCCTCCTGGGACGGCCATTGGCCGGGGGATATCCCTCCCATGGGTAGAAGAGCCTCCTAGAGATCCAGAGATCAATTGGTGTCAGGTGGTAGGGAGAGACAGGCCTATGATGACTATAGAAGTCGAGGGCCGCCCCATATTAGGGATGTTGGATACTGGAGCGGACTCCTCCGTTATAGACAGCAGGCAGTGGGCCCCTGTGTGGCCCCTTGAACGGCATCCACTTACGGTGGCTGGAGTGGGAGGGGGCCAGATTGCCACTAGGGCAGCTAGATATTTGACTTGGAAATATGAAGATAAAGCTGGATATTTTAAGCCATTAAAGATAAGTGGCCTTACTTCAGCCCTGTGGGGCAGAGATATTCTCCAACAAATGGGGGTCCATGTTGTGACCCCGGAAAACTTCTAGGGGTCACTCAAATGGTGAGGTGCCCACGGATTGACTGGTTGTCTCCTGACCCAGTGTGGGTAGAACAGTGGCCCCTGAGTACAGAGAAACTCACCGCATTAAAGACCATAGTCCAGGAACAATTAGACGCAGGACACCTGGAGCCCACAACTAGTAATTATAATTCCCCTGTGTTTGTCATTAAGAAAAAGGCTGGTTCATGGCGGTTATTAATCGATCTGCGCGCCATTAACCGAATTATGCGGCCTATGGGCCCCTTGCAAACGGGACTTCCGTCTCCTGCCTTCATCCCGAAGGATTATCATATTTATGTTTTGGACATCAAAGATTGTTTTTATTCTATTCCTCTCCACCCTGAGGATCGTCCAAAGTTTGCCTTTTCTGTCCCTCAGCTGAATTTCCAAGGCCCTGCTGAGAGGTTCCAATGGAAAGTGCTCCCCCAGGGTATGGCTAATAGTCCTACCATGTGTCAAGCCTTTGTGGCTGCTGTCCTACAACCTATTCGGGAAACATACCCAAAAGCTATCCTTCTCCATTACATGGATGACATTCTTTTAGCAACCTCCCGAGCCTCTGAATTGCAAAGTTTATTGGAACACACGTTGAGCTGTCTTTCTGCCCATGGCCTTCAAGTGGCCCCCCATAAAATTCAGAGTGCTCCCCCGTATACATATTTGGGCCACTCTATAGATAATGGTCGTGCTACACGACACCCTCCAAAGATTAATATACACAAGATTAAGACCCTTAATGATTTTCAAAAGCTCATTGGCTCCATTCAATGGTTACGCTCCACTATGCCTATACCTGACCGTATCATGCACCCCTTATATGAGATCCTTCGGGGGGACAGCCACCTTAATTCCCCTAGACAATGGACTCCTGCTGCTATGGAGGCCTTAACTGAAATACAACGTCTGTTTACCAGTCACATAGTGCAATACGATCCTGACGCTCCTATTTTAGTTGCTGTGTTGCAGGACGTACCCCCTTTTTCTTGCCTCTATCAATCACATGGAGTTTTAGAATGGCTGTACCCTAAGAGACCGAAGAAAACTCTCCCTGATAAGTATATTTTGTTGGCACAGTTTTTCCTTCAAATTGCCTGACGGTGCCTCCAAATTTTTGGCCTTTATCCTCAGTTCAATCTTTCCGTGGATGAATCCTTTCTCTGCCTTCAGGCAGAACGTTATGAGGAGTGGGCTATCCTCCTCTCTATGTGTTTCTTTGTTTCCCTTCCTCTACCTCCCTTCCTTCGTGGTTGGGCTGTCTTGCCTCTTGCTCCTCCCCCCCTTGTTGTCTCGTCTGGTCCGGTGGATGGCCCTAATGTGTTCACTGATGCCACCAAGAACTGTCGTGCTGCTGTTTACGCACCTCACTGTCGCTTACTTAAGGTATATGATACCCCTTACTCTTCTGCACAGAAGAATGAGCTGTTTGCCATTCTTCAGGCCTTACGCCTTTTCCCCCTCCTTTCCTTTAATCTTATAACGGATAGCTTGTACTGTGCTACTGCTCTCCGTACTTTACCTATGTCTCAAATTAATGTCCGTCAGTCAACTATAGCCGATCTCCTTGCTTCAGTTCAGCAGTGTTTAGCCTCTCGTGAGAAGCCCATCTATGTTCTCCATGTTCGTTCCCATACTTCCCTTGTAGGTCCTATTTTCCACGGCAATCATGTTGTCGATCGGGCTCTCTTATGTCCTATGCAACTTGAGCCCCGTTTGGCCCATGACAAATTTCACCTTTCTGCCAGATCTTTAAGGCACCTGTTTGGCCTTACTAAAGAGGAGGCTCGCGCTATTGTCCGCCGATGCTCTTCTTGTGTCCCATTTCGCCCTCGCCCACCTGACCATGCCGTTAACCCTCGTGGCACCTATCCTAATGAGCTTTGGCAGATGGATGTTACCCATTTCGGTGCCTCCCTCCTCCATGTTACCATAGATACTTGTTCTTCCTATCTCTTCGCCACTTTACAACCCGGCGAAGCTGCCTGCCATGTTACTGCTCATCTTCTCCACTGTTTTGCCCTCGCTGGTACTCCCAGGCTCATTAAGACCGATAATGGCCCGGCCTATTCCTCTCGTGCCTTTGCACGCTTTTGTGCTGAATTTGGCATTACTCATGTCACAGGTATCCCTTATAATCCCCAGGGCCAGGCTATTATTGAACGTGCCAACCGCTCCCTTAAGGCCCTCCTTGTTAAACAAAAAGGGGGAGCGGGTGGCCGGCTGTCAAGAGCGCAATTGTCACAGGCAGTTTTCACATATAATTATTTGATGTTTAGAGATGATTTTCTTAGTCCTGCTATGCGATACTTCGCACAGGCACCAAGCAAGGAGACCCTTGCTGTTCCTTCTTCACGACCTAACTCCTGCTTACCAGGCACTCGGGTCATGTGGAAGTCTCCCTCTGGGAATTGGGAAGGCCCTGGAGTTATAACCATCAGGGGGCAGGGACATGTTTGTATTCTTCCAGATGGAAGGTCGGAAACTGACCAACGGTGGCTCCCCACCCGATGGATACGACAGCTGGAGCCAGACGAAACAAACACCGATGTCAGAGGTCCCGAAGAGACGCCGCCGCCGGGGACGGTCACGCAAAGCCACTGCCCTGACCCGGGCGAGACGGAAGCAGAACCTGAATCTCATGCTTAGCTTTCTTGCTCTGAGTTTAGCACCTACTCCTACGGGAACGTCACGTTCACGATGGTACAACCTCACCAAACCAGAACGGCGCCACGCAGATGAGAAGGGAAGCGTGTACTGGGCTCTTTTGAAGGATCCCCCTGCGGTGCGAGTACTTGGATGGGGAAGTGGGACAGTGAGATTGTTCGTTCGAGGGAATGCATCAAAGCTTGTTGGAGACAGCCCCTCAGATTTCATTCAAAGAGGGGCGCGACTGGGCGACCCTAACAGTGAGGCCTCTTATGAATTTCGTCGTTCCATGTCCTTTATTGCACACACCCACCCAATATGTCTAGCTACTACTGATCTCACTGCTTATAATCTTTCGCACTATTGTCCTCAACTCCTCACCTATAACATTACTTCTAATCCACACCTTGCTCCGGATCTCTCTAACCACGCTGCTCGCTTGAATGTGTCCCTCCTAGCTATACCTCATTCCATTAATTGCACCCAGAACCGTACCCAAACGTACCACCAGTATTCCACCTATTTTGCTCACACCCATGCACCTGTGCCCTGCATTGAAGGGGACGCAGATGTGTGGGAGCCTTTTAAAGCTTGCTCCACAGGGGTGTTTGCCTGTGGGCCACGACTTCACAATGTGACTCTTAATTTTTGGGACCATGTAGCAAAATACAAACGTTATCGTCAACTTCCTGCACCAGCGCCTGTGGCGGCACCATATGGAACACTTCACCCTGAACTCTGGAAAATTGGCCTTGCGTTCGCAAAAACAAATGTTTCCATTGAAATATGGCCTTGCTTTCAATCCTCTGCCTCTATGACCCATTGTAGGGATTTCACTTGGACCACCTGGAGTGCGGTGTTTGGCCGCACCAATTCCACATGTCACCACACAAACTTGGGGAGGGACACCCTTTGTTACCAATTTACTGCTGAGATTCGCACACCGCCTGATGTAGCTTTTCTTCTATGCCATCCGGAGAATACCACTATTGTGCCTTTGTCGTTACAAGCTAATTTGCCTCGCTACAACATTACTTGCCTCAATGCGACCCTTACTGATACACTCTCGCATAAGTATTCGGGTCGTCTAGTGTTTCTGGTACGGCGCACCCCATATGCTCTTATCCCTGTACGAGCAGAACCCTTTGCTTCAAATCCAACAGATGAGCTATGGCAAAAGATTATGCATAATCCTCCACCTATACCTCTCAAACGTTCCCGCCGGGACGCTGCCGGTGTTGTGCTTGGCCTTCTAAATCTTGCAATCGAAGTCTATGAGGAATTCCAAATACAAGAATTACGACAGGAGACTGAGCTCCTTGCGTCCACCCTGCAAACGTTTATGCAGGAGGAGCTTGGAGCGTGGTCTGTGCAAAATCAAATTAACACACACTTCCAACACACCCTAGAAGCCCTTGCTACTACTGTTCTTTGGATTGGGGACAGCCTTCAGTTAACTCAACTTTATATGCAATTGCAATGTCATTATAAATACTTGCCCCTTTGTGTCACTCCTCTTCCTTTCAATACCTCTAATTCTTCTTTTCCTGGGGACTGGACAAAAGTCCGGGAGGCCCTACAGGGGGTGCTCCTAGCCAACAATGCCACTGGGGACATACACCAACTGTCCTTGTTTATTCAGGAGCTCCGTAACACCTCTGCAGAGTTTGAACGACAGCGTGCACGCGAAGCTAATGACTTTGTGGGCTGGTTGCAACACCTTGTGGACTTTCAGTGGCTTTTGTCACTTGCGATTCCCGCTGTACTCTGTTTGTTTCTGTGTCTTCTTATTCCATGTTGTATTAGATGCATATGTACTATTATTCGCAAAGCTATTTTGGATGCTAAGGCAGATGTACACACTCTCCTCTCCTCCCCACACCCTCCTGGTACTCATGATACCACCCCTGTGTAAACAAAAAGGGGGAGATGTTAGGGGCCTAGCTCTGGACTGTGGCCCCCTGGGGGGAAAATGTTGGGCCTAGCTCTGGACCGTGGCCCCCTGGGGGACAATGTTGGGAACCAAGCTCTGGACCGTGGCCCCCTGAGGAGCCTGGAAGACGCCCCGGGTGTTAACCCGCCTTCGGGTGCTGGGACCGCCTATACGGGAGCTGGCTCCGCCCTCAGGGAGGAACATGGGAGGGGCTCTGGCCCAGTACACACCCTCAGGGAGGAACATGGGATGCTCTGGCCAAGTAACCACCCCAGGGAGGAACATGGGAGGAGCTCTGGCTGGGTATATAAGGGGATGCTGGGCAGAGTTGTACAGGACGCCATCAATAAAGTGAAGAGCACTGACATCCTCGGGCGAGTGTGTAGTCATTGTTCCCTCCGTGGAGGAGGGGGCAGCCCTGTCGCGCAAGCTAGGCCATACGGTCGCACGGCAGGGACCGGAGACGTCCGAAGACCGGGGAACAGGTGAGCAAGCGAAGACCAGGCTGAGGGAGCCTGGTAGGGTCAGTTGGGGTTAGGAGATCGGGCTGAGGTAGCCCGCAGGGATCAGGTGGGGTTAAGAAGCCCAACTAGGCCGCGCCGGGGAATAGCCCCGTGCATTGAAACCCAACTAAGCCGGGCCGGGGAATAGCCCCGTGCATAGAGGTCGGGGAATCGCCCCGAACAATTCCACTTATTAGCTCTACCTCAGTTTCCATTTCTGTAAAATTAGAGGGGTTGAATGAGAGAACCTTAAGGGAAGTTCCTTTACAGTTTACCACTTATAAAGCACTTTCTCATTCAATTCTGAATCCTAAAATTTAGACATGGTCAACGTATTATCCCTATTTTAGAAGACAATGCCCTACAAGCTCTCTGAAACAAACTAGTAAATTGTAAAGAACATGTGAGATCTGTATTGGTGGAGGAATTCCTCATTGAGAGCTCCTTACATCTATGAAGTCACAGTTTGATAAAAAAAAAAAAAATCTTATGTAGATATAGTTGCCATTATAGACATGGGATAGAGTTAAGGATCAAATAGGTTAAGCAACTTATTCATGGGCATATCCATATGTCTGGTAAATGTCAGAAATGGGATGCAGATGCAGAACTTCCTAACACCAAGTCCAAATGAAGTTGGCAAAGAGTAGGAGGTGGTATATTTGAGCTTAAGAAAAAGCAAACTGATAGAAGTTGATTTCCAAACATTTTTATAAGCAACATTCACCCAATGGAGGAATATCAACTGTTCTTGTTACTTGAATGCAAGGGTGATGTTTGAAGCTCTCATCCCATTTACGTGATTCTGTTTTGACTTGGTAGATATGCCATTTTATATCACCACAGTCACTCTAAGTCATCATTTTCTGGCTTTCCATGGACTCTGAACCGATACAAGCATGTATATTTGGAGTGACCCCAGTTGTTCAGAATTTTCAGTTTCACATACGATAAGGATCCAACATCTTCATTCTGAAAACAAAGAAAATATAAATCCAAATTAACATTTATAAGTCAATCTCAAAGAACATGACTGTACTTCATAAGTAATTGTGAATTACTTTCCTTTATGACAAATATTTTTAATCATCATTTCACAGATGGAAACTCCAGAGTTCTCCAACTCCAGAGAACTGAAGAGATGTTCCTCGCCCTACCTTCATTCCCACCCAGAATATACAGGACAAGAGGGAAAGGAATAGAATGCAGAACATCAGATTCTTCCATATAATTCTCCTTAATAGACTTTATCCACTGCGTATATACATATGTTCATTTTTGCCTGAATTTTCTAAACTAATGACTATAGTGAAACTATGACATTTGTTTTATTATTATATTTTTGAAACTTATTTACAAAATTTGATATTACTTCTACATTTCTTCATCCACTTCTTTTTGTTATAGGCTTTTGTTTTGAATTAAATCCAAACAAATTCCTTCCCAGGAAAGAAACCTATTTTCCTCTAATTATCTTTTCCCAGGACTCTCATTACCTGGAGTTTAAATGTTTGAACAGTGATTCCTTTTCTGTTGTTATATATAAACTGACCAAGGAAGATTTCTTCTCCATTGTAGTCATCTTGGAGTCCCTAAAAAATGTAAAAGACATGGAGATTAGGAGATTAGGGACTGTGTGAAAGATTGTTTCACCCAAATGATCTAACTTCTTTGTTCAAACAGCAACAACTCTCTAAACATTTATTGGGTGGATAGTAGTGGATAGTACCAAATTAGGTACGTTGGATTCAAATTAATAATATTGTGGTTTGTCAACTTCCATGTTCTAGGCATTATGTTAAGTAGTATAAGAGATACAAAGGTAAATAATACATACTTTTGACTATAAATAGTTTACACTGTAGCAAGAAGATGGGTAAGTGCCAAAATATAAAACAGAATGTGGTAATTGCCTAAAAGTACAGATAATATGAAATAACTAATTTATTCAAAGTCTTAAGACAAGTAAAAATTTATTAGGACAAAAAGCAATGAGAACATCACTTTTAGCAGTAACAATGATATATTCATTAGGCAGATTGTATTTTTCATTTGGATATTTGAAAGCATTTTGCTTATGGGAAATAGAGGAAATAGCAAATGACTTTTAGATCTGTGTTAGTTCTCATGATATAAAAATATTTCTGACAAATTTCAGGTTACCTAATCAAGTTTATTACTTACTAGGCTTTCCAAATTATAGAACATGTATTTCTACCCTAGGGCTCTAGGGATCACACAGTACACAAATATATTTCCCTGGTGTACACACATCTAATCCCTTGTCAGCTGAATGAAAATGAGAGTGTATTTGATATACTTTCTTTCATGTTTCTTCCTCTACTCAATACTTGAAGGTAAAGATTAGTTTAAGAGGAGAAAAAAAAAGGGGACAGGAAAGTATTTTTATTGTTATTCAGAAGTTTCATATTTTATGCCTAATATTAACACAAAAGGAGGAGTGTATTAGTTGAATTGATCACATCTGATAATAATTATGAAATCATTTGATTATAATAAGTCATGTCCCAAAATTTAATGATACATATGATAGAGGCAAGCCTGACACAACAACATATTTTATAAAATGATGGAAAATTTTTGAGTCTGAAAGGACCTTAAGCAGCTATCTATTACAGCCCACAGGTGAAAAAGAGTTCTCCACTCAATAGCCAACAAGTGGTCCGATATCAGCTTGAAGATTTCAGTAAGGAAATGGACTCTCAAGGCAGTCCTTTCTGCTTCTGGTTGACTTGAATTGTTACAAAGTTTTTCCTAACAACAAGCCTAAAAATTTGCCTCTTTGCAATTTGTATCCATCACTCCTGATTTTGTTTGATGGCACCAAAGAGCACTAGCTATACTCTTCTCTAGATGGTAAGCGCCATTTGGGCAATGACTTTTCTAGTGTTTAAGTCAGGGTTCTGTGCACTGTGTATAATCAATAAATGTTTGTTCATTTGAATGTATTTGAACTGAGGAGTCTTTTAAATAATATGTTTTTTTTATTGATTTGATTAGCTAACATGTTAAAAGACTGGAAAACTCATTGTCTGAGGGCTATTTGAATAGTGGGAGGTTTATTCATTGCTTGTAGAACCATGAATTGGTTCAACTGTACTGGTAACAATTTTGAAATATGCTAGAAAAAGTTATCAGATTCTTTGTTACCTTTGACCCAGAAAGCCCTTTGCTGGAAAGGACTTTATTGGCAATAGAGAAAGACATATATTTCCAAAAATGTAACAGCAATATTCATGATTAAGACTACATAGCATGACTATAGTGAAAATCTGTTCAATAGGAAAGTATATGTAAAACCTATACAGAATTATATGCTGTCATGGAGAGGGAGGGGAGTAGTGGGGGGAAGCTGTGGGGGGGATAAAATCTTAATTTTAAGGAAATGATTGTAGAACATTAAAAACAATAACCCCCCCCCAAAAAAAAAAAGAAAAAGAAAACCTAAAAGCAAAGACATGCCCAGTTACAGAATGGCACAATAAAAGGGTATATGAATGTAATAAAATATCATTATATAATTAGGAATGGCAAATGTATAGAATTCAAGAGACATGGGTAAATTTGTGTGATGTGATGCCAAATGAAGAATGCAGAACAAAACCACTACAATAGTGTAAATATAAGGTCACATCATGAGGCAACTAAACTGTGGCTTAATACAGTGGGCAATGTTGGTATTATACTACCAAAGTTAAAATGTAAAAAAGTTAATGTCCCTCCTCTTTCTGTTGATAATCATTAATCTAACTTTAGAGACTGTACAAAAGGATTTGTTTCTGAGTATTTATTGGGAGCATACATTATATAAAACCAAAATGTACAAATAAATACACATTTTAAAATACTGATTTGATTTAGTAAATCAATTTGTATTCAGTGTCTCAGTGATATACTGTGTAAATTAAAGTACCTGTGCATAGTCTAGTATTTTGCAGGCCCAATGCATATTTCATCATCTTTCTTTTTTTAGTACTTTGAATTTTAAATGTAGAAAAGAACTTACATAAACTGAGAACTCTCTCGGAGCACTGGCAGTATTTCCGGAGGGGGAAATCCTCTGTGAAATATGCTCCATAGTTACTGCTGTTGGTATGATCTTCGTGGCAAGTTTGATAACAGTATGACCTTCAGAACCCGGAAATGCCCAGCAATTACCAGGGTGGACATCAGGCTGAAAAATGTATATAAAGTTAATATCCTCTTTGACATCTTTCTAAAACACTAGTTCAGTCAGTATGTGTTAGTGAGTACCCATCATATGCCCAAGACTAGGTTGGGTATTATGAGATATACAAAAGAAACATAAGAAGATTCCTGTCATCAAGAGTTGAGGGGGATGCAATTAATATAAATGAAATAGAAGAGATAATTAAATAATTAACTTAACTGTGCTCTAAATGCTGTAGAAGTTTAGAGAACAGAGAAATCAGAATGTAAGAGGGAAGGCTTCATGGAGGAAGTAGGACATGAAGCAGACTTTGCAAGGTGAGTAATGAAGAATTAGAATGAAGTGATGCCATCATGGAGGTGGCAAACTCAGTCTGTGTGAGGAAATGCCATGTCTGGTATCTAAAGAGGACTAAAGCGCTTCACTCAGTGGTTGTCGTTATTTGTCTTTCAAGGGTGATGTCTTGACTTGTGCGTGAATTGGATTTAAGGAGGAAGAGATGAGTGTCATCAGCCTCTCTTTCAGTCTTTAAAGTCCAATGACAAGACAGAAAGGAAGATGACTGGTGATGGCCCGGGATGCAGTGGATGACTTTGGCCTTTCTAAATTAAAATGTTCCAAGGTCTCATTCAATGACTAAATCTAGATAAGAACAGAGATAAAAGATGGACCTAATTTACCATCACAAAAATATCAATTTGGGAGGAATTGTATTCATATCTTGAATACCAAACCCTTATCTGCCATTGATTGCTATCTTAATCTAGTTATGGTAATGAGCTAGGGAGAACAGAACTTCTGCTTTATGACTGTGAGGGCCCAGTTGAGATTATGTCATGTGAATTTGTAGTTGACCCAGTCCATGAAGTCCAGGAATGAAGGAGGTGGATGATAGGCACAGTGTTGCGGTCTGGCAAGATAGGATCCATGATAATTCAAGGAAGGGCAAGATATTCAAGAAGAAGGAATAATGTAAAGTGTAGTTGGTTCACCAAGAGGTGTTTTAGGAAAGAGAGAATGTAGCCAATGTGTGGTGATGGCCTAAGACAGAACGGAGGTGTGGAGAGATGGAGATCAGTGAAGATGAAAACCTTTATGATGGATTAACATTGCAACCAGAGTGGTAAGATAAACATATTGGTATAATGAGTATAATACCAACTTTAATAGCCTTTCATTGAGATTATAGACAGAATTACTATTACCTATTAAGAGGCACAGGGACCTGGGATTAACAGTTTAACCATCATTTTATGAGAAACCTGTAAGGAGAACTGGGAATTAAATAAACTCTTGTTTAAATTGAGTTTGACCCAATATTACTTTCTTAAATGGAAAGCGAATTTAATTGATGTCCTGAGAGAATTGAATGTTAAGACTGTTTCCAGAAGTGAGGGTAAGTGAGTGGGCTGGGGAAGGTTAAAAGAGTGGTGCCTGTAGAATGATCTCTAAACCCTATGATCCCATGAACTATAAAAAAGCAGGGGGATTATATCAGACTTCCAGGAAAGAAGTGATTAGAGAATCTCCTCTTATCTAGCTTTAAGCACAGGGGGATTCCATAATCAGGAAATTCAGGAGAATGAGGAATAAGATACACTATTTTTTGGTTTTACCTTAAGAATAGTATCAGGAGGCATTTCATAACTAAAGATTGCTATCCCATGCCAAGACAGCTTTGCTTTATCACTTCTGTAACTCTCAGAAGTTTCTGCTTCAACAATAGAAGCGCCTGAAATTAGAAAATAAGAAGGTGCAAACAGAAATAAATTACTATGACTCTAAAAATGAGAAGAAAAATGTTAATAAAGAAATTAAGTAATATAGTAATTCTCAGAAAAGTGCAAATTTTAGTGGAAGGTTTGTCATCAGCTTCAGTGAAGGGAGCTATCCATACCACCATGAAATCAGTTTTTTAAAATTGCTACATGAAAAAGTCTTAATCCCATCTAACTGATTTTTTATTGCCTAGAGCAAATGATGATCACTTTTTCTCCAGTTCCAAAGTTTAAAATGAGATAATAATTAAAATGGAGTTGTACTGATGAAAAATTCTTTGATTATAACTAACAAGGGATAGTTCCAAATATCAAGATTCTTAAAATCTTGCAATGTATGAAATAAATGATAAACTATCTCAAGATCAGGAAAACTTTTTTTTTAAACCACTAATTGAAAACATATATCACCTCTCCTGAAGACTGAATGTCTGAAAACAGTTTTAAAGATAGTTAATGGAGGAAAGGAAATTGAAGAAAAACTAAGCAATTTGCTTAAGATCTGTGATAGGATCAGGATAGGACAAAAAAATCTTCTACCCAACTAAGTTTCAGGTTTTTAAGCATCATTTTATGCCTTTGCTTTCTAGAATTTAACAAAAATTCATATCTTAAAGTATTAGAAGATCTACAAGTTTCCTCTATAATGTAGATCCATCCCTTTGTGAACTGAATCAAAATACTGGGGAACTATAAGCTATATACCTTCTTCAGTTCTCAGTTTCCTAAAGGAAGAGTATAATGGATCAGTTTCACTACAAGGTACTTAGAGTATAGCTCATAAAATTTACATTACATTGCCTTATTTATAATCAGCACTCAACTTGTATATTGAATTACAAATGTAATTATTTACCTTCAAAAACTGTCATGTAAAAAAAAATCACCAACTTTAGTAGCAATAATCTTAACATTGTAGAAGATTCTATCCTTAATTTCTGTTGAACCTCACTCTCATCCATACTGGAAAAAAGGAAGGGAAAAAATACACACACACACACACACACAAAACGTGTGTGTGCCATGGCTGGAGGCAGATATTCATTTTACTCAACAGGGAAGTGGGAGAGAAAGGGAAAAAGGGGGGGAGAAAGGGATAAAAAAGGAGAGGAATTAGGAGAATTTATTAAAGGAGAGATTAGTCCTAAGAAAACAAACTATGAAGGATGTACTAAAATATAACTCTTTTTTGATATGGCAAAGAACGGGAATTTGAGACAGTCCCTGTAAATCGGGGAATGGATAAACAAAACATGGTCTATTAATATGATGGAATATTATTTTGATGAACTCTTAATCACTACAGGTAGAGAATCATGTTTTTACTTAGTGAGAAGTATGAAGGATGGAGACATACCGATAAAGAAACATGTACAAGTTTGCAGCCAATTCTCTTGTCATGTGTTTTATTTGCTCAGTATGTAACTCACCTGCAGACTTGAGGGCATAGTCAGCCATCTGGACTTGATCCTCCCTTACCCTTTGAAGGATATAATTCACCAATTTCATTTCCTATGAGGAAGTGAATGATTTATAGTAGTTAACATACGCAGATACTTGTACTATATCACAATTATATTTATATCAACCCTGATGTGGAGGAGTTCAAAACTTTAAAAAAGTTTAAAATTGTTTTTACATGTAATTGGGGAAAACTATTGCTAAATTATTAAACTTATTAAAATATTTATTTATTATATATTTATGTTATAATATATACTTCATTAAAATTATTAAAATATTCAAAATATTTTTTAAAACTAATTGAGGAGGGGGCTTGGGGGCAACAAAGGATAATGGTATCGTAAGTAAAAGAATCCCGCAGGGTAGAATGATGCATATTCTCTTCAAACAAGATAACAACTTATTAATAGGGTACTACCAAAAACCAATAATAAAGGGGTCAAATGGCTTGTCTCAATTTATGCAAAAAACCTGAGTTGAAGACTTAACTTGTTTTTATAAGGTCAGAACAAAGGAAAGGATAAGTGTTATTCATGGGGTTGAGGACAACATGATTGGTTACATAGCTAAACTGAGGGGGACAATATTGGTCTGAAACTGAGTATCTAGGGCTAACAGGCTAACCCACCCCCCCAACAGTCCCCCCCTTCCTTCCCTGCTGTGACTAAATATTCATTGTTTGAGTCCATCTGCAGTGTTTCAAAGAGCATGGGCCACGACTTCTTTGGATAAGAAACCAGACATCCTTGAAGGATAGTTTGGTGGTGTAAGATACAAGACCAAATGCTCTAGTGTCTATGTGCATCCTTCCTAACAGATTTTCTTAAGTCGGGGATGGAATAGTGATTAACAGAACGTGGTCACCCAGCAATTCTGCATGAATCCTGCAGGAAATGTGTGTGTCCTGGATGAAGTGTGGAGATGGGGTAGGGAAAAGATAAGAAGAGGGAAACTGTGAGTTGTAGGCTCCCAATATGAAATTATTGGGTATTCTGGAGAAGGAATGAGGTGGATGGAACCACTAAAGAAAAGGTCTAATTCAGAATTTTCCCCAGAGCTCCTACTGATCAGAACAAGTGTGTCTGTGTATGTCCCTAGTAAAAAACTGTCAGCTTTAAATTCTTAGTTCTTTACCTGGATTAAAAACAAAATAAAATTAACCGCTTGTCTAGGAAGGAAGTCAACCCCACTAAGTTTTGACAAAGTGAGAAAACGTAGACATCTAGGGTTAAAGGCATAGCTTATGCCAGGGCTAAATTAGGGAGGAAATGGGGACAAAGGAAAAACCCGATTTGGCATTAACGCAATTATTTCCTATACAGAATTCATTAAAAATATAATAAACAGAGCCCCAATGCCTCTTAGTCCTTTCTTGCCTCTTTAGTTAAGTCTGACTCATCCAGCTCTGCAGTAGCATCTACCTCAGCATTCATAATGTAGTCGCCTACTTTATCTTTTACATCTTTGACTAAAGCCTTCATGACATTTATCTCTGCAGTCAGAGTCGCAATTTCTTTCTCATTCTCTTCCGCAATTTGGCTTCCCTTCCTGTTAAAAATTAGGCAATTGATTAGGAAGAAGAAAGAGGTAAAAAGACCACCCACATTTTCCTATTTACTTAGATAACTGTTGTTGGGCTGCATTCAGTAGGCCATCAACATAAGTACCTAATATATTTATACAAACAATATAATATGTTACAATATATATCTTAACATGGTAGAGAGGTATGTTTCAGAGAGAGCAGAGAACGGAGAATGAACATTTGCCTAGAAAATATAACTGCATCAGAATCAAGGGCTAAGGGCTGTTGCAGTTCGTGACAGATATCTTCTACCGGTGTGACTTCAAGCATTTTTGCTCTAAATGTTACTATCTCTAGAAGTATAATACAATGAAAAGAGAATTTAAGATGCCTGGGTCTAAACCTCACCTCTGCCACTAATTAGCTATATGACCCAGAAAAGTAAAAGTCCCAACTTTTCTGGGCCTTTTTTTTCTTGTATAAAGTGAACAGGTTAAATTAGATTGCCTCTAAAAATTCCTTCTGGTTCCAAGGGCTAAAATTAATTTAAAAGTTGAGGATAATCTCTTTCAGGGATGTTTTATAGAACAAAATAAAATTTGATAGGTTTTTTTTTAAAGAACTATATGATTCTGAGATTATAAACAGAGAAGTAGTCATAATGTTATAAAGGGGTCAAATGGCTTGTCTCAATTTATGCAAAAAACCTGAGTTGAAGACTTAACTTGTTTTTATAAGGTCAGAACAAAGGAAAGGATAAGTGTTATCACGGGGTTGAGGACAACATGATTGGTTACATAGCTAAACTGAGGGGGACAATATTGGTCTGAAACTGAGTATCTAGGGCTAACAGGCTAACCCACCCTCCCAACAATCCCCCCCTTCCTTCCCTGCTGTGACTAAACATTCATTGTTTGAGTCCATCCGCAGTGTTTCAAAGAGCATGGGCCAGGACTTCTTTGGATAAGAAACCAGACATCCTTGAAGGATAGTTTGGTGGTGTAAGATACAAAACGTTTTAAGGAATTGACGGTTACAAAAATTATGATAAATTTCATGGGATCATGGGCTTTAAAGCTAGAAGGGACATTAAGTCATTGAGGCCAACTCTTTCCAGTTTGTTTTTTCAGAGGAGGAAACTGAGATTTGGGGATTAGGTAATTTCCCAAAGTTCACACAGGTAAAGTACAAGAGTTGAGAGTTGAGCCTAAACTTCTGACTGCCTTGTGAATCATTCCAACAGACTAAACAGAATGGTTCCCTTAGGAACATTATTATTCTTTTGAGGAAAACAATTTTCAATAAATATCTATCTTTCTAAACACTAATAACTCTCTTTTTACAACAAAAGAGAAAAAAGGCTGCTTTAAATTTAATGTTAAAATGTGGTTGGATTATGTAATAAACTAGGCTACCTTCTACCTCTGGAATTTCACAGTTCTATAGGATCACATTGTATCTCTCTGACAAAAGACTTGGATAATATACAGTGTTGTAAAATAGAAACCAGCCAGTGACTCAGGCCTGATGTAGAATCACTTCTGGTCTGGGAGACATGACTCCAAGACCTGATTTCTCCTTAGGCTCTTAGGCACTACATTAATCTGTGTTTCCTTCTATGTAGAGTAATAATAATGCTTTACCTATATTATATAGTGTTATTGGAAGATGAAATGAGATTAACATTTGAAAGAACCGTATCTAGTGCTATGCAAATAGGGCATTTTATAAACCACCCTTCAGGTAAAAAGGCCCATATATACCATGTAATATCAGTTATTTTTCTAGGATTGATTATAAATTTACATAAGTCCACTTAATATTTTCACCCCATAATGCCCTACTGCCAGGGTCAGGTTCAATCTAAGGCTATTGAACTGAGTATATTGTTCTATAGTAGTATCAAAAGCATTAGTACAAAATGTTCTAAGTCAGAGGTGGGGAACCTGTGACCTTGAGGCCACATGTGGCCTTCTAGGTCCTTGGGTGCAGCCTCGTGACCAAGTCCAAGTTTTACAGAACAAATTCTTTTATTAAGGGGATTTGTTTAATGAATTTTGGATTCAGTCAAAGGGCTGCACTTGAGGACCTAGAGGCCACATGTGGCCTCAAGGCTGCAAGTAATTGAGGTACCAGTCACAGACATAGAGTGTCATAGCATCATATAGCTGGAAGAGAAGGCAACAGAGATTATCTCTAATAATCTAACAATGCTGGGCAATCAGGAAATTGGGTGCTATTTTTTTCCTAATTAACAATCATCTCAATGTCATAAATGTTCCCCAAAGTATGACCCAGTACTTAAGTGAACCATTTCCCAAAAGCATATATACCAAAATGTCCAAACATTCCATGATTCACAAATTGTCTACACTCCAAAAATTTGTTTTGTAAGTCTGTTTTTGGGAAATGGTTAGCATTGCTGGTTAGGTAACCAAATACTTAATCCTTGATATATCTAAAATGTTGCATATTTGCAATGACAAACAATAGAAAACAATATTGCCATAATTTTATTAACAAAAAAGCTAGTAAAATGGATTAAATTTTAAAAAATTGTGAATACTGTTTTCTTGAGTGAAGGCAGGGTGTGATTAGAGAAGGATCAAGAGAAAAATTTTCATAGAGATTCCAAACTGAACTTTGGAGTAGTCTCAAGGACTTTAGAGCGATGGTCCTTTATTACACGTATTTTACTTGAAAATGTATGGCTTTTATTTTGGTTTGGAGTTCTTTGGTAATCCTTATCCCCCCTACCACCTGCAGATGTAACCTATTCCCAGGGTCTAGGGACCAATCTCAGCTATAACAGGAGAAATATAGGGTCCCTTGGATCCAAAGCTCGGTCTTAATACTTTTTTGGTCTTGCTGAGACCTTGAATCCTGATTCTGAAAACTGGACTCCTGTCTTGTGCTTTTTGTTCAATTCCATTTGAGCCCCTATCTTCTTCACTTTATCCTGGAAACCTCTTGATTCCCTACCCAGTACACCTCAGGCCTTTCCACCCCTATTTACTCTAAGCCTACCCAAAAACTCCAAACTCTATGATGCCTCACTAATTGTCAAGCTTCCCTGATGCAAACTGGAGCTTGGGCTCGTCTATCATCTGAATGATTCTCCTGAAAATATGTTCTACCTTCCGACTAGAATATTTACTGTTTGCCCAATACTAGACTTCTCTGACATAGCCCCTGTCTACCTGGACTTCTGTTTGTTCCCATAGCCTGCTCTGATTATCTAGGTTCTACTCATAGACATCGACTCTGTGGCTATTCCTGATTCCAGCGGTAGCTTTGACAACATCACTCTTGTATGTATAAAATGTACTTTGGGCTGGTTTTTTGTGTGCATCAGGGGAAAGGGGGTTGGGTGTGGTGTACGACCTTTTAGCCTCACAAGTAGAATTAAGAGATAAGAAAAGTAGTGAGGAGGGAAAAGTTGAGAGATTTTCCTCAGGTAAATGGGCAAGAATTAGAAGAGAAGAAGGAATGAATAAAAAAGGATGTATATGTAAATGAGAAAGAATGAATCCAAGATAGAATTATGGGTAAGGGTGGTGAAGCAGAAGAAAAAGATATACTAAAACGTGTGCAAGATTCCAGTGAAGAGAAGGGAGGTGATGATACTTTGTGGCAGTCACTCACCCATAGCAGATATGAGGTGATACCACTGAAACCAGTGGTTTTTGCTTCCTGAAGTATGCAGGGTGGAGACAAATGGGTCCCAGGATAAGTGGAAGGGGGATAATGTGCAATGTACCATTTTTATGAATACAACAATCATAAGTGTTTTTAATTTGAGGAGGGACTACACTAAGATCATGGTGTAGAATAAAAATTACTAGGCTAGACTTCAGAAGATCTGGGGGCTTTTTTCCAGGTTCTATCTACTATGTGACTGTGATCAATTCATTCTCTGGATTTTCATTTCTTCTTCTTCAAAATGAGGGGTTTGAACTAAATAGTTGCAAAGATCCCTTCCAACTAAAAGAGTCTGATTATTACATTTTTTAAATGTGAAAGAAAAACAATGATCTTGATTGGCATTAAGGAAAATATTTGGACGTATGTTTTACTATTAAAAATACACATATATCCCTTAAATCACCCTCCTCCAAAGATACTATTTTTTTTCCAAAGCAGTAAGACATACACAATAGAAAAAAAAACTCACTTTAGAAATTCCTTTTCCTTTTTTGCCATACGCCTTTTGGCCTATAAGGAAAAAAAAGCATGTTGAACAAATCATTCTTTAATCTCCCCATTCTAAGCTAGCTATTTATAAATATTTGTTGTATGTGAAATCCACATCATTCTGTGATAAACCTTTGATATATATCTACAATGTTCCAAGTTTCTATGCTACCATGGAGAATATATATTTAAGAAAGGTGAAAGTTAAAGCTAATAATATTGAAAGAGTAATAAAAAGAGGATTTGTAAGATTATTTTGTGGAGGCTACACAGCAGCCTTAAAGGATTACCTAGATTTTGCTATATGAAATTAATTGTTACTCCACTAGAAGTCAGTGAGCTGTGTTTGTAAGCCTGTTCTTCATTATATATACCAGGCACTGTGCTAAGTGCCAGGTACAAGAAAAAATAGTACCATCTCTAAGGAAGTTCACCTTCTAATGGAGGAGAAACTATTCAAACAACTATGTACAAACAAAATAGTTACAGGATAAATTGAGGTAGTCTGGGAGAAAAGTTGTATTAAGATTATGGAGTGGGAAGTTTCTCACAGCAAGTGGGACTTTATCAGAGACTTGAAGGAAACTAGGGAAAAGCATGAGATTTCTCATTGCAGGCGTAAGGAAGGATCATTGAAAATTCTGGAGCTGGAAGGTCATCATTTCAACCTGTTGAGATCTTTCCAGATACTGATTTAAAAAAAATTAATATATTAGCTTTCTCTAATTTCATATTATCTAATAACTTGAAAAGCCTATGAAATATTTTCATTTAAGTCACTGAGAAAAATTTAAAACTCTTAAAAAAAGCTTCTGTAAATTTAGCTTAGCACTCTCTGGATCTATCTGATTAGTCAAGCAGTAACAAATTCTCCTAATTATACTACCATATAACCTACTTTTCTATCTCTTGTCTATATTTAACATGAAAACTCAATACAAAATAAAATCTAAGCATTAGAGTATGACACATGGAATCAGAGAAATCAAACAGATAATTACGGTCATATCTTCTTGTTCATTTTATATACCTGAATGCTTCTTATGACAAAGAAGTATTAAGCAAAATATTCCCTTATGATAAAATACTCTTCTTCTATATGGCTACTTCAACTTTGCCAAAGTGCCAAGATGCAAAGGAATAAATTAAGTAGTTCAGAAAAGTTTATCAGCTGGCCTTTTAGACACTGTATTGACAAGAAGATTATTACATATGGATTTTCTGCAAGAAACAGAAATACAAGATAGGCCTTGCTGCCTCAGGAATAAGATATCTGTGGTAGAATACGTTACAATGGATTTGGTAGAGACCTGTGATTTCATTGGGATGGGGAATTCTCTTTCCGTCTCTACCCCTGGGAACAGTAATCAGATCATTGATACTATCACTCTTGGAAAGGTCATGACAATTAAGTTTCCTATGACTTCACTCATGGTCTCTGACTTCTCAGTTCAAAACACTGGCCACCACTCTAATTGTATTTTCCTCTACTATTCTGGATTTTGTTTTGTTTTTTCTAGTTTTATTTCCACTCAGCATTTTTTTTCTTTCTTTCTCCCTTCTTCCATCCTCTTCCCTAACTTCTTGGGGCACTGAGAGGAGGTTAAGTGGCTTTCTCCTAGGATCAAGGAGTCAGTATAGGTCAGAATTATCTCCCAGGATGGCTAGTTTTCTATCTTGCATATCGTGCTGCTTCCTCCTTTCTTTAACATCAGACCAAAGGAAATTTTATACATACGGGGGGGGAGGGGGCAAGCCAATTTGAATGAGCATAGATTTAAGGACATGAGCTTCACTGGAAATATTTCATTCAAAATGCAACATTCTGGGCTTCTCTGTGGTGTGCTTTGTCAAATACTTCTTAAACAAACTTTCCAAACATTTTTAACTATGGGTGGCAGGGATGCAAGGCAGTATAGTGGAGAGAGCTCTGGAATTGGAGTCAAGTCAAGATCCAGGACACCCGAGTTTAGGGCTTGACTCGCCACTTACTAATTTAACTCATAACTTGAAGTTATTTCAGATTTCTCCCTTATCAAATGAAGGGGTTGGATTAGAGAACATTTAAGGTCGTCCCTCTCTTTCCAGTTCAAATGTTTTATAAATGACTGGCTAACCTTGTATCTCTAAGGTTGTGAGGAGGAATACAAGGGCAGAGAGCAAAGGAGAGAAATTGAGTATTATGAGTGATGAAACTTGAAACTTTGTCATTAATGAACCTTTGAAGATTGGTCATGGGTTCGTTGACAACTGGCCTTGATCTGCCGTCCTCTGGTTTCACATAGCAAAAACAATGATGACTGTATGATACACCGTAGCTTAGTTTGATAATTACACAAAAAAACCCTTTGATTTTATTGATAAATTTAGTCCGACAGCCCCAAGAAGCCAGTTATTAAGTTTAAGAAAATTTACAAGTACATTTTCATTGACTCTCAGGGAATTATCTTGCAAGTAAACAATACAAATGCTAAGAAAGTTTAGGATCTGACATTATAAAAAGAAGAAAATAAAAACAAAAAAAAATTAAAGAAAGCACATATACCAAGTAAGGCAAAGGTACAAATGTTACATTTCATTTTCTTAATTGACCAAAGTGTTTAAAGTAAGACCTAAGTTAATTCAGCTAGAGTACTGCTTTTAAAAAGAAATAAAACATAAGCTTCAAAACAAGAAGATATCAAAATTAAACAAAATATGTTGCAAACCTCTCTGGTCTTAGGACAAGTGTTACTTTTAAGCATGTAGTATAGAAAACAGTTAAATATAGATGTTACCTGGTAATCGTAGAGTTTGGATACAAAATGAGTAGGCAGTTCATATAATTGCCTGGGAAGAGAAGAGAATTCCATCTCTTTGAGTTCCCTATTCCGTAGTCCTGTTAGTCATTTAAAAACAAAACAAAACACAAATTTATTATAACAGAGAGCTCAATCATTCTCTGGAAACTCATACAGCTTGATGTCTATTAACAGTAGGAAACTAATAGAACTAGCTAAAGGGTTTCAAAGTCACACAATCCCACATAATTTTATTGGAATAAATTAGACACTGCTTGTAGTTTTTAAAGTAGATATGAGATTAAGTAATAAATTTAGTGCCCAGGTTGCTGGCTTGACCTCCAATGTCATTGTTCTGAACCCTTTTCTGGGTTCCTCAGTTTAGAATCCTTCACAAAGTAGCAGTGTACATTCATTGTAGAAAGACATTTTTACTTCAATATATTTTTTAAAATACTAAGGGAAGTTCATATGTCAATTTCATGGCATGAAAGTCCCAATCCCAAAACAACAAAAACCAAAAAATCCGTATGTGTGTGTGTGTGTGTGTGTGTGTGTGTGTGTGTGTGTGTGTGTGTGTGTATGTGTGTGTGTGTGTGTGTTAACTAACAGTTTGGAAACATATTTGCATGCACCTATAGGATTTGCATGACTTGAACCATTCTCTACAAAGATTTTAGGGAACCTTTTATAATTCATCTAAAACTTACCTATAAAAAGAACAACACTCGATAAGAACAGCATGCTTAGGATAATCTTCCAGGAGCAGCATCCCCTAAATAACATAATTATTGTTGCAATAGTATTGGAAATCTTTTCTAGACATTCTCATGATTTATGCCTTTTACCCCCTCAAATCCCCTCTCTGGCTAGGTTAATCTATTTGCCATCTTCTTAAAATGGTTTGCCTGTTTCTGCATGTAACCTTGACCATAAACCAGGACTGACTAATGTCTCAAAGAATTAGAATAAGGAAGAAAGTGCCCCTTAATTTCAAATTTCTGTGACACTTTGGCATTGTGTCTGCTATTCTGTGTGTTTGTTTGGTCTCTGAATTCCTACTACATTTTTATTTTTAATGTCTATGCTCATTTTCAACTCCTTATGCACTTTTTTCCCCCTTCAGTTTAGGACTAAGTAGTTGTTCCCACCCATTAGTATCCTCACCAACTGACATCATCTTTCTAAATTCTACTTTTCCCTGCTTCTCTTTATAGAGGAGCTGGGAAAATGTACCTCAGTTACTGACTACTGCTGGACTGCTTGGTGAAAGGCACGAAACAAGTCTTCTTCATTGTTTGTTGTTGCGGTCACAGTCACATTGTGAGGGGGTGCTCAAGATCAAATCCGATGCCCCCAGACAAAGTTTCCCCTGGACTAGGGATCGGTGCACGACTAGAACTTGCCAGCTCTGCTCTTGGCCTGACCCTCACAGACTTCCTTACTTCCCAGTATACTCACCGAGTCAAACACTCCCTCACTCTCTCCATGTTTATGGAGATCACCACACCTCTGCGCTCTGCAGAAGTCTCTGAAACAAACAAGCAAAAAATACAATAAAGTAAGCTTAAAGAAATAAGCACATCAGAAAGAACCAGGAGAACTTTGAACGCAGTAACAGTGACACTGTGCAATGACTAACTTTGATAGACAACTTTTTTCAGCAATAAAATGATCTAACACAATTCCAAAAGACTCGTGATAGAAAATGCTGTCAGCTTCCAGAGAAAGAACTAAGAATCTGAATGCAGATTGAAGCATACTATTTTCTTTTCTTTCTTTTTTTTTCTTTTTCTTTCTCATGATTTTTCTTTTTTCTTCTGATTCTTCTTCCACATCCTGAAGAAATGATGTTGGAAATTACATTATCACTAGAAGACTCTTAGACAAACTCTTGCAAAACTATATCATGAGAATTATAAATATTAAAATAATTTCATAAAGGATTTCAGAGTACCATTCTATCTCCCATCTCCTCCAGCAAATTGCTCCCTTCAATCTACCTACTCTCTCACTTATCTTCAATCTCTCCCACTCTTCTAGCTGCTAACCTACTGCCATAGTTCCCTCATCCTCACAAAACCCTCCTTCCAAACCTGTTATCTGTCATCCCATATCTCTCTTCCCTTTTGTGTCTAAACTACTTGAGAAAACCATCAATTATAATAGATGCCTCTACTTCTTTCCTCTGTCTTCAGTATCTTCAATCTGGCTTCCAAACTCATCATTCAACTGAAAGTACTATCTCCAAAGTTACCAAAGATTCCTTAATTGCAAATCTAATGGGCTGTATTCTAAATCTTCATCCCTCTCGACCTCCGCTCAGCCTTTGACAGTGTCCATGCACTCAGCAACAATCACATCATCTGTCTGACCAGACAGGACTCTAACAGCTAGCAAATGAGAAAGCAGTACCACCAAGATGTGGACACCAGGACGTTTGACCACCAAACCAGACGGGGTTTCCCTTAGGATAGCTCCTGCACAGTAATAATAAAGAACTGAGCTAGAGTAATCTACACAGAGAAGCTTATTATATTATTATCATAAATAAATCCCACCCCACCCTCATTCAGGTTTTTCTTTTTGCATTGTGGGTACTGAACATGCCTAGTTTCACTGAGGCTGGGACTCCTTCCCCATTATCCATAATCCCTTGACAAACCCTCCTGCCTTTTTAGTATTCATAATTTCTGTTGTATAATTAGCATCATTACACTATAAAATTACCAGTCTTGTCTTTCTAAGTTTTTTTTCCTCTTGGAACTCATTCCATTAGAGGCATCACTCTCAATAAATGCCTTTGCTTGGATTGGAGATGGTCTGAGTCTGAATTCTTTGAGACAACCCTACAACAAACCATGAAACTACAATACACAAATCACATAATAAAAAAGATCTCAACTTTGGGAAATCAGTTACTGGAGCTCCATTTTTGGCTTATTGATCTCCCTCCTTTGGTCCTGCATTTTCTGACTGGCAACTAGTTTACCTGCTTATCTCAGTCCCTTGTACATTGTACCAGATCACAAACCTGGCCTGGCCTCATGGATTAGAACTGTTTTCCATTTTGGTCCTCTTTCTTCTTTCCCCTACACCTAGAGATTTTCTAATTGTTTAAATATATCCATCCTACTCTGGGGCAGGATGTAACAAATAGGACATAAGATAGACTATCAGCATGATTATTCACAGGAATGGAAAAAATGGTAAACATGACAGTATTTTATATTAATATATACTGAACAAGGCATTCAGTAAAATTTAAAATCTATCTGTAATAATATACTTCCATTAATTTCCTACCTTCCAGCGTTTTATAGGACAGTGGTAACCTAGGTTCTGAAAGACTATGCCGACAGAAATCTGGCAGGTCCTTATCAAGTTGAAAGGCCAATTTAGCTGCAAACCCTCCAAAAGACTGTCTTCCAAAGACTATATTCCACGTACTGACATTCTTATCACAAAAGTATTGTCTGCCATATACATGTCCTGCCTGAGAGCAGAGCCTATTTCATTTTTGTCTTTGTACCTCCTGTACCTGGCACAGTGCCTGGCATAGTCAGAATTTAATAAAATGCCTGTTGATTGACTGTCACCAAACCTACTTAACATAGTTCTATAAAGGTTTACAAAATGGCTCGTAAGAGGTACAAAAAAAGGTTTAAGTATGAGAAAAGAATTGAAATTGTAGAATCCTACATCTCTGAAAGGGACCTTAGGATTGATCCACAAATCAATCAAAAAATTCTATAAGCATTCCTAGAACCCTTTTCCTTATTCTGTACTTGTATAGTTGAGTTATTTTACCTAAATGTATTACTTTAAATTTATTCTATGAAAGTTCTTATTGATCAATTTAGAGCATCATTGCAGCTCTCCCAGTGTGCCCCAGTATTCAATTCTCTTAACCTCCTTGTATTTCAATTTACTCATCTCTTAAAGGCTTTGGGTTCCTTTCCAGCTAGATCAGGATATCCATTGATATTATGGATCTTAATTCTGTTTTCCAACATATTAGCTATTTATCTCTGCCAACTTTCTACAACACAAAAATATGACAAATGTAGTATGTGGAAAGAGTACTGAACTTTGGATTCAGGAAGCATGGATTAAAAGTTTAACTTCAACTTACTAATTATATGAAATTGGGCAAGTTCCTTAAACTGTTTTCCTCTCTGCAAAATGGGGCTAATATTAGTTAATACTCTTTGGGTCTTGCTATATCCACCCAACTTTTAGCTTACTGACGTATGCAATGTAGCTAAACTATGAGTACCAGGAAGGAAATATGTATCTAATGCACTTATATATGAGATAAATTAGGGATAATCTCAGAGGGAAGGCACTAAGATTAAGGAGGATCAAGAAAGGTTTCTTGCAGAAGATAGGACTTTAGCAGAGACTTGAAAGTAAGCCAGGAATAAGGTAAATGAGGAGGGAGAGAGATTCAGGCATGGGGGGGACAACCAGTGAAAATGACCAGAAGGAGAGAATATGAAATATCTTGTGTGAGGCACAGAAAATAGGACTGTGTCACTAAACATCACAGACTACATGGAAGTAAGAAGACTGAAAAGGAGCTGTAAAGCCAGAGATGACTTTACATTTAATCCTGAAGATTATAGGTAGTTTATTAAATGTGTGGGAGAAACAAATAGGATCAAATCAGTGCTTAAGGAAATAACTTTGACAACTGAGTGAAAGACAGTCTTCTGGAGTGGGGAGGGACTTGAAGCAAGAAAAATCAACCAGTCTATTACAATAATCTAGGTGTGAGGCAATAAAAGTATCCGCTGCATCTGGAATAGTGGTAATATCAAACTAAAGGGAAAGGATTATATGTGAGAGATGTTGCAAAAGTAAAGTTGATAGACAGATTGTGTAAGGAGATTGTAAGTGAGGAGTCAAAGATGATACCTAGGTTGACCTCACAAAGATGACATCACAACTAGGAGGATTGTGGTTTGGATTACATGGTTCTGCTCTCCATAGTTACACCTCCTTGTTGAGAACAAGTGTGTCTTCAACACTTTTCTCTAGATAGATTTTCAAGCACTGATAGTCTAGGGTTCAAGCTTAACTCATATAATTTCAAAGGATTCAGTTTTTACTATTCTGTATTTGTTCTTTACACTTTCATTGTTTTGTCCTTCTATGTTTTATTTCCCTGCCTATGCTCACTTTATTTTTCATCAGTTCATATGTCTTTTCCTATTTTGTGGTTTTTTTGTATTATTTCTTACTACATAAGGAAAATTCCTTTATATTCAGGTGCAACAGCTTATTGCTGAAAAGAATCTACTTTCTTCTCTGTTCTTCTATTACCAATAAAAAAAAATAACAAAAGCTTGGTATATAGAGACTTTTTCTAATGCAATGAACAGTGAGATCATGGATATGAATATTTTATTCACTATCTTAGCATAATTTAAATTGTCTTCATAAATAGACCAAATCACAGCTTCACTAACAATGCAACAGTGTGTCTCTTTCCACAACCCTTCCAACATTGACTATTCCCCATCTTTTATTATCTTTGACTATTTCCATGTATGAGGTGAAACCCCAGAATTCTTTTATTATGATGCTTTAAAGAATCTTTCATATAATCATTAAGTTTCTGGTTCACTTGAGGACTGTTTCTTCATACCCTTTGGCTATTTGTCTATTGGGGGAAATGCACCTTTCTGGTGTTACATATTTTTATGAAGTTGCCTACATATGCGTGTGTGTATACCCAAATTAGTAAGACCCTGGCACTGAGCATTGGCCTATTTAGAATAATTTTGCTAAACTCTAGAAATATGCTTTTATAAAGTGCTGTAATAGTGGACATGTTTCTGGCAAGATGTCCACTTTATTTTTCTTTTAGTCTGCACTATCTAAAATAGTTATCACTGTGCCAGTGATTTAAAATGATAATTTTAGAATTAGTCACTTCAAGTGACCAGGGTATTGTTTCTCAAGGGCTTTATAGTTTTCCGAAAAAGACACATCAAAGTATATGAGCTTATTAGAAGGACCATATATTTAACTAAAATTTACAGATGATTACAGAGAAAGTACAGGAGATCTACAAGTACTGATTGCCTAATACTTTGACAAGAGCTTTGCTTGATACTGTAAGACATAAAAAAGTCAAAGATAAGGTGACAAGGTTTTTTCTTGCCCACAAACAAAGCCTGGTCAGAGAATTTTCAAGTTAGAACAATAGAACCTTAACAAAATATATTCGTATCATATGCATGCTATTATATGTATATTTGTTTCCCTTACTCAGCACATTTCAACAAGTCACTTTACCTATATATATCAAAAGTAAAGGAAAAAATACAAATTTTGTCAACACAATCTTTTCATAGTCCATAATTTGAGCAAAAATGCTCTCAAAGAAGAAAGAATTAGGATAATTTCAAATATCTTTCACTTCTAAGTATACCAGATGCCTATATAAGAATGTTTACAATACATACCGCCAGTTTAAGTCTGGGATTTGATCTGCAGACAGTAAGTCAGTACTAGTTGTAATCTTCAGGGCAAAGCTCCCAAAGCTCTACAACCCTTACTCAGAGCTGACCTTATCAGGGTCACCCACTGAATAATCACTCACTGGTAAAATGAAATACATTTGACATATTTCATAAAAAACCATGAAGCTATATGTAATTGAAAGTAGTCTGAGAAATAAACAGCACTCTTCTCCCTCAAGAAGAAAATGGTGAGTATCCAGACTGGGTCAAACTTTAAATACCCTTGTTACTACTGCATCATTACAATATATCACAATGGAAAAATAGCTGACTAGCAAGCCTAAGTTAAATAAGCCCTTTACCTTCATCATACTTTTTCTTTTCCATGTTTTTTTCCTTATTTACCACTGTGACTATTAAAGAAATATAAGGTCTTTTCAGATGAAACCAGCTGCAATCATTCTTATTGTTAGAACTGGACAAGTTGGTAATTCCTTTTGTCATAGATCTGTAAGCAGCAGACGAGGTGAGCAGTTCAAGAGGTTGACAAATATTGGTTTGATTCATTCAGGTGAATAAAATACTCTTGAGTGTAAACACACTGGCTGAAATGTAATTTAGGAGAAACTTTCCCTCTTCCAGACTATTGGCCACCATTTCACTTAAATAGTTTGAAATTTGCACAGTGGTATTCCAATATCTGAAAGAGTTGTGTTTCTTCTAAAGTATCTAACACCTAAAAATAGTCTGTTCATCTGGCAGTATATGATAAATTGTCTTTTTATACCCTTTTGATAAAAATTTCAAGTGATTAGGATAGCATATTTTACAGCTGCTTTGAAAATATATGATCCCTGAATAAAAACTTAAGAGTTTAACTACCAAAATTTATTTTAAAGTGCTATCATCATCTCATCATTTATAGTAATTGATTTATGGAGGTCATTGATACTGTAACTGAAAGGTTGATAAGCGTAAATTTAAAAGCTCTAAACGAGTTATTACATTTTGTTACATAATGGACCTCTTAAGTCCAGGCTCAGGAAAAGCAGAGAGCTCAGTTTAATAGGTTGTATTTTGAACCAAACTTTTACACTGAAAGAACCACAAAAATACCATTGAACAAGGAACAGTAAAAAAAAAAAAAAAAAAAAAGATTCCATATTACAAATGATTTCTCTGTCTTTAGCATGCCCACATTTGAACCCTTCATTAGACAGAAATTGGTTTACCTACAATATGCATAATATATTGTTCTTGGGGAAAATTGTAGAATAAGTATTTCATTCCCAAAGAGTTTTAAAGCTATATAAAAAGTCTGCTAATAAATATTTGATATTGTTGAAGTTTGGTTCCAGGGGCTAACGGATCAGTTTTGTCACTGTTTCTGTCATATTAAAAGTCTGGGAGCTCAGCTATCTAACTGGGCATAACTGACCATGATGAATATGAGGAGGGTTGGAAAAGGAGTGAGACTCCCACAAAGACAGAGTACCAGGGGCAGGTCGCCTGAAATGAACGGGCAGACTCAAGCATTCTTAAAGTCAAGGTAAAGATGTATTGTGCTTTTCAGTGGGCAAGAGTTCTTAGGGAGCCTGCAAGCTTAGAGGGTACAGGTAAAGTTTATACAGGATACTCTATAGTGAAGCACGTGCCAAGTGTGATGACTAGGGGATTCAGGGCAGGATTAGGGAGTGTTTGGTTCTTAAAGGAACATGTACTTTTGGTGTCTACTGCACAGGTATTTTACCCAGAGTTCACTGGGAAAGAGCCCAAGGAGAGGCTACATAGAGGAGTGGTTTTAGGCCTGAAACATCATTAAGTCAACTAACAGTCAGGGCTGATGGAGAAATACCCAGGTTGCTCTCATCAATGTCTTGTTAGACAAGATAAATGTAAGGGAGTGTATGTATGTCTAAGTCTAGGATACACATGATGGGTCAGTGAGTAATAAATGTCATTATGACCCAGTGTACAGCCAATTCAGTCAGTACACAGCTGGTTCAGACTAATAAATTCTAGAGATGTAGTTGTCTGCTGTATCAGGAAGGGAGATAACGGTTGCTCCTGGGGCAGAGTGTCCTTGGGCTGGGGAGAAACTGTCTTGGATAGTGCTTTGAGACTAGGGAAAAATGTGATTTTTAAAGAGACATGTGATTTTAGAATTGGGGCCCAAACACATGTACCCAAGCACCCCATCAAATATATTGCTGAAGGTGAAGCCTAAGTGTGGGTAGACAAGAAAACTTTGTCAAGAGATCCTTGTAGTCTCAGAGGGTCAAACTATTGTGACCAAAAAAGACTTCTGTTAAATAATAATGATAACAATAGCTGACATATATACCTCCATATATATGTACATATGTAAATTTAAAGTTTGCAAAGCACTTTTCATATATTATTTCATCTGATCCTTACAACAGCCCTATGAGGTATATACAATTATTCCTATTTTATAACTGATGACACTGAGGCTAAGTAAGGTTAAGTGATTTGTCCAGGATTATAAGGCTATATAAATGTCTCAGGAGGGATGTGAACTCAGATAATCAGACTCCTAAGTCTACTGACCCATCTACTGTTCCATACTTCCTCAATCAGCCTATGAAAAATTTTTTAAAGTTCTGTTAAGTGACTATTTTAATGATGCAACTTATAGAGTAGCAGGAAGGTCTTGTTAATCAAAATATCCTTCCCATCAGTCTATTTTGATGTTTCAAATTAGAGGTTAACTCTTAGGAGGTAAAACATTGCCCTCTCTTAGGATGAAAATAGCCTTGCTATAATTATTATACAAACCTTTCCATTATGACTGCTGGTAAAGAGAACAGAAGGGGCATAATGAGATTTAAAGTACAGGGAACACACTTGGGGAGGTAGGATTAAGGAGAATCTGAACACCTGAACAACCAATGGACCTATGAGGGCACTGGGGGAGGGAAGGAGACAGAGAGGTAAAGGGTACCAATTAATAGGGAAGCAATGATATAAGTAATGAGTAAAGTCTACATAAATGGTGTCACACTCAAGTGTTGGTAGCAATAGGGCATTCCAAGATGGTCCAAGATCAGGAATCATATTAAATGGAGAGCTCTATCACAATCTTCAGATCTGAAAAATCAAGAAGTCAAGTATAATAAGGTAGGCAAAGTTTAAGATGGTCTTATAAGGGAAAGTGAACCTTGTACAAAACATCGGGTATCTACCCTGTTTTATATTATGTGTCAGGAGGTGGGCCAGCCAAGAGCTCATAGATGTTAATTTTAGCTAGAAAGAGGTTAAATGATCACAGGTACACCCAGTCTAGTTTATTCTGGGGAAAACATACTAGAATTATCACACAGTACTTTCTGTCCTGCCAGGATATTACTTCACTCACCTCTGAGATTCCAGCTTGTTAGGATAGATTCAGTGGAAAACCTAGACTTTAGTGATATTGCAGACCTTGCTTAGCATGGAGCAGGATTGTTTAGGATTAATCAGAAGATTCATTAGTGGACACTTATCTGCAATGAGTTGAGGGTCAAGATAGGGAAAGCTAGTGTTATGGATGGATATGCAAGAAGGAGGCTGCTAATTAGGACTGATATACAGATTGTTCAAGTATAGGGACAGGACAACTTAGAAGGCATGTGGCCTGGTTAGTTGGAAATCTGTAAGGAAACTGAGGCAAAGATCAGGGCAAAATGAGATAGGATACAAATAGGAAAAAAAGATATGGACTGTTCAAGAAGGCAAGTGGAGTCAGGGTAGATTGGGCAGCTAGGTGGCACAGAGTGCCAGGCCTGGAGTCCAGAAGATTCATCTTCCTGAGTTTAAATCTGGCCCCAGACACTTACTATGTGACCCTGTGCAAGTCACTTAACTCTATTTGCCTCTGTTCCTCATTTGCAAAATGAGCTAGAGAAGGAAATTGCAAACCATTCCAGTATCTTTGCCAAGAAAACCCCAAATGGGGTCATAAAGAGTCAGACATGACTGCAAATGACTGAACAACATGTGTACATGTAAATAAGCTCGGTCTCAGGGTCAGAGAAGATGAGGGGAGGAGTAAAAAACTGGATCTTACTAAAGTCAGAGGTAACATCTCAGATCTCTACTAAAAGGATAATCATTGACTTGCTAGTTTAGCTGCCAAGTGACTTCCTTTTAATGACATGAACTTTCTCAATAGCCCCATCCTAGGAAAACGGAATGATTCCCCCCTCAATGAACCTAGCCATTGAAAGGGGGTAGAAATCTTAATTCTTCTAGGGCAATAGTTTTATTTTCCTCGGCCCAGGAATTTTTAGTATGGTAAGTATACCCTTGAGGCAGACAGGAAATGCCTCCATGACTACTTTATTGTATTCTTGGAGGATGATGTGGGCCTCCTTGACAAACTACCTGCTAGTACCTTCATCATATCCCCTCTTCTTTCTGTGAAATGAAAAAAGCAAATAAACTATCAGTCTGATATAATGTAGGAAGAGATTTCTTTCTTTTTTATGGGGAAGGAAGATCTGGTCTTTCTTGTCAAGGAAAGATTAAATAGAGAATCTACTTAATGGTCAATGGTCTTTCTTGGTCAAAAAAAGATTAAGTACAGAAAAATGATGGGGAAACCTTTTGAAGGAAAGAATAGTGAAGGTTTCAGTAAAGACAAGTAGGTTTTGGAGGAGTGAGGCACAGGGAATGGTGGAAAGATAGGAAGTTATGTTTACACAGAGGAATTTCAGAATGAAGCATTGTGTAAGTGCAGTATACCTGTGGGGGATGGATGATGAAATTAAAAGGTATGACCATCCCCATATGTAGCTAAAGTGGAGTGAAGGTGCAGATTATGGAAACTGAAGAGGGATTTGAACTTTGGTAAACAAGGGAACATTAATAAGGTTTGAGGTTGGGGTAGAAAGGAAGTCAGTAAGGTAGATACAGAACTTCATGGGCCAGGACATAACCACCACCAGGTTCTGGATAGAGTTATTTGGACTGAATCTCAAAATTTGGAGTCAATCTCAAGAGATTGGTGAGTGATTGTAAAGTAGGAAAAGTAGTAATAAGGAGCAAGAAGTATGCCTACTTTCCCTCCACACCCAGGGAAAGGCAGATAGTGTCTTTTGGGAAGCTAGGTTTTCATGATTACAAAAAGAGGAAAGCATTTAAGAGGAAAAGGTCTAATATAAAGAATACATTATTAACAAAATAATGGCAATTTTGTAGTGTTTACTTAAATACTCTTGAGGAGTGGGGGTGCTTAAGTTAATTTTTTTTTTAAATCTAATGGGAGTTCCATGGGGCAGAATGGAATGAAATAGTAGAACAGAATAGGGACTCAGGAAGTCTAGAATTGATATGGATAGGTATGAAGCAGTGAGGTGTAGTATCCAGTGAGGGCAGCTTCTGTCTAGGCAGCATATGTTGATAAGATAGCAGATTGTCATTACTTTCTCAGTAGAGATGTCAATGCAGATTTATCATTCCCCAAAGCAGAAGGCACAAAGCAGATATGGCATGCATGGGTAGCAGACAATGCTCTTGTTTAGGCCCTGGGTGGCAGGGGTACAATGGTTGGATGAGAAGCCTTTGAAACTGGGGCTTGACTGGCTGTAGGGAACTAAGATGTGGTTGATTTACTCATCTTTAGCCATCAACCAGGGAAGCTCTGCCCTACACCCCGCTCCAAGGTTGAATTGAGTAGGGCCATGGAAGGTCTCTCCTGATAATGAGGGGAAACTGTAGTTATGGAAGAAAATGCTAGGTGTCTGCATTGTCTAGGTGCTAGTTCTGCTGGTCAAGCATACAGTGGCTGGATGATGTGCAATGATACTGAAGCCCTCTGGCAATAGGGAAATTGAAAATAAACTAGACTTCTACTCCAGAGAATATGGACTATGAGTCAAGATAAGGATAGAATCAGTCATGTGCTCAGAGTATGTGGTAAGTAGGAGAGGGATGTCTCATAGGAATCCTAAGTTAGCTCAAAGACTAGTTATTAATTAAAAGATACCTTCAAATTGACATGAAGAACTGAAGCCTGTAGAGGTTGTAATATGGCCAAAGCAACATAGCTTGTTAGTGGCAGAGTCATAATTAATACCCAAATCTTCTAGCTCCCAGGCCAGTGCCCACCTTATAGCACATGAACCCTGAAACATTGGCAAAATTCGGCCCTGGTGGAACCACTGATTAGGTTAGCACTTCATATAATGTGATGAAAGTGTTTCCAAAAAAATCAAAGAAATAGATGGAGCAGAATAGGGTTTCAAGCTGGTTGTTCTGCAGATCAGTGTGGGGCAATTATAAGAAATAACTTCATTCTTAAGCCCAAATTAGATGAAATAAGAACTAAATTTAAGGAGTTACTAAAATATTTTTTTCTCACATTAATCATGTTGTGAAGAAAAATTAGAAAAAAATGGAAGTAACTTTGAGAAAGAAGAAACAAAATAAAACAACAACAAAAGAGAGCAAATAGTATGCCTGGATCTGCATTCAGACTCCAGAGTTCTTTTTCTGGATATGGAGAGAATTTTCTATCACGAGTCTTTGGGAGTTGTCTTAGATCCTTGCATTGCTGAGAAGAGCTAAGTCTATCAAGTTAGTCATTGCAAATGTTGCTATTGCTGTGTACAGTGTTCTCCTGGTTCTGCTCACTTCACTCAGCATCAATTCACGTAAGTCCTTCCAGGTTTTTCTGAAATCCTTCTCTTTGTCATTTCTTGTAGCACAATAGTGTTCCATTGCATTTATGTACCAGAACTAGTTCAGTCATTCCCCAGCTGATGGGCATCTCTTCAATCTCCCACTCTTTGCAACCACAAAAAGGAAAGCTATAAATATTTTTGTACATGTGGGTCCTTTTCTTGTTTTTATGATCTCTTTGGGATGCAGGTCTTGTAGTGGTATTGCTGGATCAAAGGGTACGTATAATTTTATAGCCCTTTGGGTAAAGTTCCAGATTGCTCTCCAGAATGATTGGATCAGTTCACAACTCCACCAACAATGCATAAATGTTGCAATTTTCCCACATCTCCAACCGTTATTACTTTCCTGTTTTGTCATGGTAGCCAATCCGATAGTTGTGATGTGGTACCTTAGAATTATTTTGATTTGCATTTCTATAGTCAATAGTGATTGACAGCATTTTTTCATATGACTATAGCTTTAATTTCTTCCTCTGAAAACTATCAATTTGCCCATTTATCCATTGGGGAATGACTTGTATTGTAAATTTGGCTCAGTTGTCTATATATTTTAGAAATGAGGCCTTTATCAGAAACATACTGGTTGTAAAAATTATCTCCTAGTTTTCTGCTTCCCTCCTAATCTTAGTTGTATTGGCTTGCTTTGTACAAAAACTTTTCAATTTGATATAATAAAAATTATCCATTTTGCATTTCATAATGTTCTTTATCTCTTGTTTGGTCATAAATTCTTCCATTCTCCATAAATCTGACAGATAAACTCCTCCTTGCTCCCCTAGTTTGCTTATGACATCAGTCTTTATATCTAAATCATGTACCCATTTTGAATCTATCTTGACAGTGTCGGAAGTTGGTCTATGCCTTGTTTTTCCATACTATTTTCAGTTTTCCCAGTTTTTGTTAAATAGTGAGTTCTTATCCCAGAAGCTAGAGTCTTTAGATTTATAAAATGGTAGATTGTTATAGTCATTGACTACTGAATCTTGTGTACCTAATCTATTCCACTAATCCACCACTCTATTTCTTAGCCAGTACCAAGAAGTTTTGATGATTGCTGCTTTATAATATAATTTAAGATCTGGTACTACTAGGCCATCTTTCCTTGCATTTTTTTTTTTCATTAATTCCCTTGCTATTCTGGACCTTTTGTTCTTCTAGATGAATTTTTTCTAGCTCTGTAAAGTAATTGTTGGTAGTTTGATTGGTATGGCACTGAGTAAGCAAGTTAATTTAGGGAGAATTGTCATTTTTATTCTATTAGCTCAGCCTACTCACAATTTCTTCCAATTATTTAGATCTGACTTTGTGTGAAAAGCATTTGCCATTGTGTTCGTATAGTTCCTGGGCTTGTCTTGGCAGGTAAATTCCCAAATACTTTATAACATGTGTCTCTTGCCTAAGAACTACTTTCACTTCATCCCATAAATTTTGGTATGTTGTCTCATTATTGTCATTTTCTTGGGTGAAGTTATTGATTGTTTCTATGATTTGTTGTTTGGCCCACTCATTCTTTAGGACTAGAGAGTTACTAAAATCTTAAGGGGGGAAAATTGAAGTACTTGAAGGTATTGAAAATCTCTACTTATCCAACCATTCTGGAGAGCAATTTTGAACTATGACCAAAGAGCTATAAAACTGTGCATATCCGTTGATCCAGCAATACCACTGCAAGGTCTGTATCCCAAAGAGATCATAAAAAAGGGAAAAGGACCTACATATGTAAAAATATTTATAGCAGCTCTTTGTGTGGTGGCAAAGAATTGGAAATTGAGGGGATGCCCATCAATTGGGAATGACTGAACAAACTGTGGTGTATGAACGTAATGGAATGCTGTTTTTTCATAAGAAATGGTGAGTAGGAAAATTTCTGAAAAATCTGGAAAGATTCGCATGAACTGATGTTTAGTGATATGAGGTGAAACAGGAGAACATTGTACACAATAACAGCAGCATTGTGCGATGACTGACTTTGTCAGCTCTTCTGAGCAATCCAAGACAATTCCAAAAGACTCATGACAGCAAATGTTATCCACATTCTGAATGCAGATTGAAGTATATTCTTTTCTTTTCTTTTCTTTCTTGTGTTTTTTTCTTTTGTTCTGATTCTCTTTTCACAATGTGACTGTGTAAATATTTAATATGATCATATATGTATAGTCTATATCAGATTGTATGCTGTCTTGGGGAGCGGGGAGAGGAGAGAGGAAGAAGAAAATTTAGAACTCAAAATTTTATAAAAGTAAATGTTGAAAACAAAAATAATTTTTTTTAAAGAACATCTCCACTTAACACAAATTCTAATCTCATAATACTTGACAGAACATATAAAATTTAATAGGACTAGCACACTATAAGATATGTATGTTGTGGTCACTGCCACAGCAAGAACCAAAGGACAAATGGTGGAACTTTTAAGGAATACTCCTAAAGACAGGAATCAAATATCACCACAGCAGAAGTGCTCTGAGAAAGAGCTAATGAACAACTGTAGAAAGGCATTGGAAAATTACATCAAATTTCACTGATTAGAATGCATCCTATCTTCCTCAATTAAAGACAATAAAAATTTATATGGAACATACTACATAAAAGACAAATTTAACAAATTCTAGACTCCCTTATTCCAAATTAAAATTCAAAGTCAAAAGGCTAAGGACATACAAAATAAACAACTCAATGTCAGTTTTTCTAAAAATGTACAACAGTGGTCTTAAGAAGCAAAAAACTCAGGAGAGAATGAAGAATCTTAGAGAAGGAAGATTTAGAATATTTCTGGACATATAAATGGTTGCAGGAAGTGCAACACAACCAAAATACAAGTCAGTAAAGTCATAGACAAAGCTTGTGGAAATAGCCTGAAGGTAGGAAATTAAGTAAAGTGTGGACCAGTAAAGGATTGGTCCAGAACTGAAATTCTAGATATAAAAGGATTGAGACCTTCAGAACAGTTTCTGGTGTGGGCAGTAAGGTGGTTGGCTAGGCTACGGAGAAATCACAAAATATTTTTAAGTGCCTACTATGTGCTAGGCACTGCTCTTAGGCGCTGGCAATAAACGGTAACAAATGAAATAATTCCTGCTGGAAAGGAGTCTACATTTGCACAGAAGAGACAACGAGGACTCACACAAGCATATGTAGAATACAAAGTAAATTAACACAAATAAAAAGTAGGTAAATATGGGTTGGCAAGGTTGAGACGGTCAGGTGGAAGTATCGTGAAAGGCTTCATGTAGAAAGTGGTTCTTAAGCTGAATCTTGATGGAAGAAAGGGATTCTACAAGGTAGAGGAATGGAAGGAAGAAATTCCAAGCACAAGGGAGAGCCAGTGCAAAGACAAAGAAGAGGGGTGATGGAGTGTCTTTTATGAAGAATTGAGAGGTCAATTTGACCAGAGTGTTGGAAGAGCAGTAATGTGCAATGAAATTATACAGGACTGTTGAGGCAGGGCTATGAAGGGATTTAATAACTAAACAGGAATTTATAGTTGATTACAGAGGCAATAGAAAGCCAGTGGAAAATTTTTTCCTTAAGAAAAATCACTCTGGAGCAATGTATACAATGGCCTGGAGATTTGTGGCAGGGAGATGTTAGTGCCGAAGCCCTGAACTAGTGGACAATAATGTGAGTAGAGAGGAGACGACAGGTTGTGGAGACAGAAAGAACTTGCCCTTGCCCTTCAAGAGAAAGAAGTAGAGAATTTATTTCAGAACACATCTCATGAAGGTTTCTTCACATACTAGAGATCCCTCTGAGTATAGAGTAATTATGTATTTATTCACAGAGTTTGAAGCTTATATCACTAAAGAAATCTAGAAAAATTGGAATGAGCTGCATTCCAGTTGAGAGGGGAGCATTCCACTTTCTTGGAAGTCTTTGAGCAGAGGCCAGATGATCTCCTATCAGGTATGTTATAGTGAGGATTCCTTTGGTATATTGGCTAGACTTGACAGTTGCCAAGGTCACTTCCAACTTTCAGATCTGATTCTGTGAAACATATTAGCTAAAGAGAAAAAAGTGTATGCCAGAAGTAAAAATACTTTCTATAGCAGCTCATAATCAATTTGGCAATTATTGAATAAGCTGCCCCTAGTACAATAATGTAAAGAATAACTGATATAAAATGCGATCTCTTACATTGCTGTAGAGCTGTGAATAAGTATAACCATTTTGGAAAGTAATTTGGAATTATATAAATAAAGTGACTAAAATGTCCATATCCTTTGACCTATAGATTCTGTTGCTAGGCTTATACCCCAAGGAGGCTATTGCTAAGAAGAAAGTTTCCATATACAATAAAATATTTGTAGCAGAACCTTTTATAATTGCAAAGAATTAAATTAGGGAATGGCTAGACAAATGGAGGTTCATAAATGTAAAAGAATATGCCAATGCTGTAAGAAATAATGAATGTGCTGTGAGCTGATGTGAAATGAAATAAGCAGGGCTAGGAAAACAATATACACAATAATGACAACATTGTAAACAGAAAAATCACAAATGCAAAAAAATCAAAAGTTAATGCTGCAAAATTATAAAGAACAATATGGCTCAAGATGAGATGTAAGAAGATATTCCTATGCTATCTCTGTGGAGAGGTGAGAGGTCAACGAGTATTGCACATATTTTTAGATTTCTCTGATGTGTTGATCATTTTTTCCCTTTATCTTTTTTTTAATCTTAAAAATAATACCTGTCATATAGGGGAAGGTCTCTGGGAAGGATACATAGAAGGAATATCGGGGAAACCATAGGGATGTACGAAAAAGGACATCAACAAAAACTTCCACTTGAATCTGAAGTTCTCAGTGTCAGTCTTTGTCTTTCTTTTTCTTATCATACTTCAAGATATATTTTAAGATTGTACTGAAAAACCAAAAATTCTTAATAAACACTAAAAGCACCTTAAATTTTATATCTAATTCCAGACACAAGGATTACTTTTGCTCTGGACTAATTTAATATTTTCTATCAAACATCCTCATGTGAAGTATAGCAGGAGTGCATACATGAGCAGATAAAGAAGTGCTGTCTAACTTTTCATGCAAAGGTAGGGAGAGACAGAGCATGATTGCTCTAGAACAGCAGGCCCCACCAGTCTTTCAGACTCTACAAATTCTATTACTTTATGGAAGGTTTTGATGCTCCCTAACACAGGGTCCCTCAACTACCAACCAACTTTCCTGTACTTGCTTTGTAAGGATTCAGATCCATAGAATAATAAGATAAATTAATGATGAGTCAATACATGAGTACAGACATTTATTTTGACCAAACAAAAAGGTCTAAAAACTACGTGTAACTGGCTCTAGAGCCATGGACTGCCAGTTTAGCTACTTCACCCCAATTTATAAACTCGGTCTTTCCCCATTATCTGTACTGAGGTGTCTAGGAGATATATATATATATATATATATATATATATATATATATATATATATATGAAACCTTTCCTTCAATAATCGTGTGACTCTGATAACTGTCTTATCTCATTATAACCTTGTTGTATGATAAAAGTAAAATAATGGTATATGCTCATATACTATAGTAATTATGTATTCCTGCAAATTTATGTGGAGATTATGCTTTTCGCAACCCAAGCAAGGCTTGGTAACACCATGAGTATTAAAGCTTCTGCACTTTTTTACACCGTCAAAGGTTTTCATAGCTTTATTCAGAATTTACTAATTTGTTTAATGCTCATTACTTATATTTGATGGATTCTAACAGACTCAATTACTTAATTTGCAGATCATGAAAGATTATAAATAGCAACTTAAATGAGGCAAAAACTGAACAGGGCAAACACACTACTAATTTTAGAGAAGAGCTAAAATCCTGTTAACAAAAGACAGAAAACTAGTATATTATTTCTTGTTCAATATAATAAATGATATCCATAATGATGATGCTGAGTCATCAAGAGGTTAAAATTATGTTCAATATTATCTGTCTTTAAGATAGTAGTGCAGTGTATAGTTTTGATTAATTTTAATCAAAACTGGTTCAGTGTTAAAGGGCTAATTTTTAGTTATCTGGAAAATTCACTTAAGCAGTAAAGACCAATGGTTCTGAAGAAATAGGTCTAAATCTTAATATCTTCATGATGCTGGGCAAGTCGCTTAAACTCTCTAGGCTTTAATTTCCTCATCTGCAGAGTAAGGGAGCTGGTTATATTGTCTCTAAGATCTCTCCTAACTTTACAGCTATGGTTTCTATGATGCTTTGTTCTCTGAGTATGCTAGATCAAGATAAAAGCTAGCATCTATATGACATTTTACAATATTCATATTGTTTTACATGTATTATCTCATTTAATCCTAACAGTCTTGGGAAATAGGTACTATTATTTTCCTGATTTTATGGATGAAGAAACTGAGGCCGAGAGAAAAAGCTTCAGTGATTTGTCCCTAAGTATGTGATGCAGACATTCTGATTTCAAGCCCAACTTTCTATCCACTATGCCACTTAGCTGCCTAAATTATAGGAGACAGCGTGGTATAATGTATCATATAAAATGATTATTGCTGAATAATAGTCTTTGCCAGTGATGAGAGATTACGTTTAGTGGTGGAGGTCACAAGTGGCTCTTAGGCTAAATCTACAGCACATTTAGATGTTCTCTTTATTGTACAAAATGTGCTGGGTCTGTAACAGCACAGGATCTGATGATTGTGGATAACAGTCCCTCATAGTTCCCTCACTCAGGGGAACACAGACACACTACATGAACTTTTGACTCCTCCAGATGTTCAAAATTCAGGATCACATAAAACAATACAGAGGTAAACAGGAAAGTGTACTCTTCTGAACACTGCACTTCAAGCTCAATTAAAATACAGAGGAGATGCAAACTATACATGCAATATTTATAGAAGTACTTTCTGTATTACCAAAGTACTAGAAATAAAGTAGATAGCCATGAGTTGGGGAATGGCTAAACAAACTGGCATATGAATGCTATAGAACTGCCGTAAGATGATAGAAAAGATGAATAAATATGGGAAGATATATTAACTAAAGCAAAATGAAGTAGAGAAAGAAAACAATTTAAGGGCACAATGACTAAGACAATGTAAGTGGAAAGAAAACAAAACTGTCAAAACTAAATGCTGAAAAATGACAACGTCACTTAGATGTGTGAGTCTATGGGTATGGGACATTTAATAGAAGTTCCATTTTTTTTCACATTTTAATTTTGCTGAACTTTTTAATCTTTACGTTTTTAAGCTTTTTGTTATAAGAGATAGAGCTCTGTCAGGGGTGGGAAGAAGTGCTAGTATAGGAAGTCTAGGTATTATAAAAACAAGTTATCAGTAAAATGTGTGTATGTATTTGTATTATGGGGCAGTCTAATATGCATATGCCAGCACCAAATGAACTGTTACCGATCTGTTCTTTCCCAAACCAGCTATAGCTAGCACCTCTAAGGTTCATCTTTACTGTGTAATTCCTATTGTGCAGGTAACATAATGGAGAGTACTAGACTTGGAGTCAGAAGATCGGGTTCACTTCTCCCACTTAAAAACTTTGACTATGGACATGTCACAAATGCTTCCCACTTATCAAATGAGATAATTGTTTTATTTTCCTGTGATCATTTCACTTTTCATTGTTATATCCCCATTGCTTGCATGTAGCAGGTATTTGGAAAAACTATGTATTAATTGAATCTGTACCACCTGTTTTAAAGTGTTGTAAGCACCAAATGAGGGAACATAAAGCATCATGTAACTGTAAAGTGCTCTATAAATGTAATCTACTTTAGTCACCACAGAATATAGGTTTTATAACATATAAATCATCAATTATAATCTTAAGCTCATTAAAATATTTCAAAAGATCGGTGATTCATATATATACATATATATTCAAAAATATACATATAGCTTGCCCCAAGTGTTCTACAAACAAGTTATAGATATATCTACATACACACATATCTATCTATCTGTCATTTAGACTCAGAGATACAAGAGAAGGAGCCAGGAATTGGCCTACAAGAAACAAGTTCCACAAGAGAACACTGACCAGATTAGTGAGGCAAGTGGCTACTTAGACAGCAATTTGAACCAGATGCCAAAGGTGTGGACCTGATTCTCAAGATAAAAGAAGACAAGTTAATCTCTTGAGGCCCTTGAGCCCCTTCCTGATTGCTTCCTTCAGAACCCTGTTACAGCAGTCATCCACTCTTTCAAGGACCCTTGATCAAGGATCCTTATCAGTGATTCTTTCCCATTTGCTTCCAAATACAGTCAGATCTCCCTAATGCTTAAAAACAAAATAAACAAAAAAAAGCCTTTCCTTGACCCTTCTATCACATTCAGATATTATTCCATCTTTCTCTTCCCTGCAAAACTGCTTGAAACAAAATGCCTCTAATTAATGCCTCAACACTTAGCTTTCTAGTCTTCCCATACCTTACAGTCCCACTATCCTCATTATCTTCTGAGATCCAGTGACTTGATCCTTGCTTTCGCTTGCACTAAACACTCCATCTCTTTACTCTGGGTATTCCCCTCTACCTGGACCTCACCTCCTCATCTTAGTCTAGTAGCTTCTCTGGCTTCCTTCAAATATCCGCTCAAACCCCATCTTCTGCAAAAAGCCTTTCCAAATATCTCTTTATGCTAGTGCTTTCCCTCTGTTGATTATCCAATTTATCCTTTATAAATCTTGTCTGTACATAGTTATTTGCACATCAGCTCCCCTATTAGACTATGAGCACCTTTAGAACAGTAACTGTCTTTTGTCTTTCTTTGTGTCTCTGATGGGGTTCCAGCCATTCAGGGACTTCCCAAAGACCAGGGTACTGGACAGGGTCATCTGGAATGAATTCACGGACTCAAACCTTCTTTAAGTCAAGGTGGCAAAGATTTGTTGCACTTTTCAGTGGGCAAGAGTTCTTAAGGAACCTATGATCTAAAAGGGGTATGTTAAAGTTTCTGTAGGATGAACTATAGGAAAATGTGCCAAATATGCTTAATTGGTGATTCAGGGCCAGACTAGGGAGTGGCTAAGGAATGGTCAGTTCTTAAAGGAACATGCACTTTTAGGATCAACTATGAAGGCATTTTACCCAGAGTTCACTGGGGGAAAAGCCCAAAGTGGGGAGGCTACACAGAGTTGTGGTTTTAGGCTTGCAAGGTCCCTAAGTCAACTAGCAGTCAAGACTGACTGAGAAATGCCCATTCTGCCACCCATCAATGTCTTGTTAGACAAGATAGATGTAGGGAGTACATATGTCTAAAGTCTAGGATACATATAATGAGGAGTTCAGGAGGCATATAATGAAGTAGGGAATTGGTATAGATAGTCCGGTGAGTACTGAATCTTTATGAGCCAGTACAAAGCTAGTTCAAACCAACAACTCCTACAGGTGTGGCTTGTTACCACACCAGGGAGAAAGGTTAAGTGTTTTGCTGGGGCCCATTCATAAGTAATTGTCAGGCATAGTGTCCTAATATTTTGAGACTAGGGAGCAATGTCATCTTGGAATTGGGGTCTAAGTATAGGCACTGAAGCACCCCATCATCCCCAGTTCTTGCACATTGCTTGACAAATAATAGGTCCTTACTAAGAACCTCCAAGTATTTATCAAATACTTGTTAACTGACAAACCTCAGTTTCCTCAACTATAAAACAAATAGTTTGGGCTAGTTGAAATCTATGGTTCCTTCCAACTCTAAGATCTTCATTCTGCATTCTCTCTTCAACCCCTTGTAATTAGAGTAACATAGTACAATAAAAAAGAGGATTGTACATGAAACTACAAATCTACTACGCACAACTTACCACTCCTTTCAAATATACACAAAATTGTTGTGTAAATTTCTTTTTTTCTTCCCTCCCTCCCTCTCCTGCCCTAGAGATGACTACTATTAGATATAAAGAGGGGTTTGTATGTATTTGTGTATATGTAAAATTTTTCCATACATACTTAAAATGATAGGAAACATCTGGACTTGGAGTTGGGAGGCCTGACTTTAAATATTGACTTTGACACTTCCAACTGCAGGACCACAAACATGCCACCCATCTCCTCAGAGTCCCTGTCTCCTTACTTGTAAAATGGGGACACACTGAACTACTTGTCTCACAGAGTTATAGGAAAGGGCTTTATAAATCTTAAGATAATGCTAAAATTTAGAAATTATACAGAAATATAGAGTGCTGATGTGTTAAATATGATGCCAAGTCTCAATATTTTAGCCTTTAGTTTGGTGTTTTATGCAGGTAATGTTATATGCTTCCAGAATAAGAAATAAAAGAGTTTAAAGGCTTATAGATTAACCCTCAATCAATAAGCATTTATTAAGTACCTACTATGTATCAGGTACTATGCTAAGTGCTGGGTTATATGGAAAACTCAAAGATATCTACCTATACATATACATATATGTATGAATGTGTATATATGTATTGTAAAAGAAATTCAAGAAGAAAATTAGAAGATAAACACCAGGTAACATCATGACACATGATTATATTTTATGCAGTTGGTTCATGACTGATTGCCAGAGTGGCAACTTTTGAATTAGCTTTCTATGTACAATCAGATACTCAACTTGCAGTAGCAAAGATCAAAATCAATATCAAATAAAAAGAAAGTCTAAAATGAGAAAATGGTCAAGTAATTCTAGCCTTAACTATTTAAAGACACTTAAAAGTGAGATTTAAAAGTGAGAACTGAATGAAAGAACAGATATCAACACAGATAATAATTTCCTAAAGAGGTTTTACTTTTATCAAATAACTTCTCACACAAGTAGAGAGAAAAAATGAAGAAGCACCTTATTAAGCAATCGTTTGTTCTCCTTAAATTGGCAATCAAGGACAAGAACGTTAAAATGAAATATAAATTCAATTGTAGAGCCTTACAGAGAAGGATGGTGGAAGATTACTAATACTGTTGCCTCAAGAAATAGTGGTGGAAAAATAAATTTACAGGAAGTTGGGAAAGAGACTCAAATCTATATTATCTTGAGTGAATTTAAAGATAAAATTGAAAGGACCATAAACATAATCTCAAAATGAAAAGATCTGTCAAAATTTATATAATTCTTATCTCTTAATGACATCTGTGCATCCACATTTTGACTCTGAGATCACAGTTCTTGGTACACAGAATGAGGAAGTAGAAATGACACTTTTTATTTTTTTAATAGGAAGAGCATTTGGATTGAATGAAGTATAAATAGAACAGGTCAATGCTTGAGGCAACAAAACTTTGAGACTGTTGAGGGATGAATTCTCAAAAGGGGAGACGACCAAATGTTTGAAAAAAGCATGAACACCATCATCATCATTTTTTTAAAAGGCAATTAAAATGCATCATTTACTATAGAACCATATACCTACTTCTCTGTCTCTCCAGAAGCCTAATGAGAATGGCCTACACAGGTATAAAGTGTCTATGTATACTCTGTTCAATCCAAATGCTCTTTCTATTTAAAAAAAAAGTGTCATTTCTACTTCCTCATGCATCATACCAAGGATTGCGACCTCAGAGTCCAAACGTGGATAACGTTGTCATGAATGGCGTCTGTAACAGACCACATCTTTATTGTCATATAATTGACTGAAAGGTACAGAGAATACAGGAATTCCATCATGGTTATTCTCCATTATCCACTTAAAACATTTTTTTCAAAGCCCTACTACTCAGGAAACTCCGATGACTCCCTGTCGCCTCAAGGATCATATATAAAATCTTCTATGTGGTGTTCAAAACACTCTACCTACTTCCCCTCCCATCTGGTGCAGTGACATTGGCCTCTGCTCTTCTCTGAACAAGAAATTTCATCTCCCAGTTCCAGGCATTTCTATTGACTCTCCCTCCTCATCTTTATACTTCCTAGTTTTCTTGACTTCCTTCAATCTCAAGTTAATATCCCTCTTCTACAGGAAGCTTTTATCAATCTTCCTTAATCCTAGTGCCTTCCCTCTGTTAATTATTCCCAATTTGTCCTGTATATAGCTTCCTTGTGTGTAGATTGTCTCCCCAATGAGACTGTGAGCTCTTGGAGAATCTAGAGATTGTCTTTTGAATTCTTTGTATCCCTGGTGTTTAGCACCATGCCTGGAACATAGTAGGTACTTAGTAAATATTTACTGACAGAAAGATTTATGAGAGTGAAATGTTTCCTTCCAGGTTTTCCTCCAAAAAGATGCCCCTCATTCATAAAATAAAATTACACAAAATTCCTTCTGAAATAAAACAACAATAACCTGAACCCTTTTGATAATAAATACGAAGCAAGTGGGGAGGAAGAAAGAGAGGGAAAAAAAGACAGATCAACTTGTCAATTGTATTTGTCATTCTCATGAAGGATACTCAGCACAGAATCCAAATCAAAGTAAGATTCCCCATAGATACTCCCATTTACGTATGTCATTGTGCTAAACAAAAATGTCATGGAACTTTGCCACCTGCCTGCCTTAACTGGAAGAGACTTTAAATATCATCTGAGTCCAGTCCTATTCTAACGCCCATTCATCTTACAGGGAAAAAAAGGACTGAGGCCCAGAGAGAGGAAATGATTTGTCTAAAGTCAATCTACTAACTCTGGTAAAGACAGCAATAGAATCTAGATCTCTTGATTCTGAAGTCAGCACTCTTTCACGATGTTATTATCATATCATTACCTGTTATTACTGCTGCCCCACATTGGAAGAGTTCGCGTTTTTTCATCACCAAAACTTAAAATCAGGTTTCTAGCGGTTTCTGAAATATGCTGTTAGGGGGAAAAAAAAACCCAACTAATTAAATAAGAGTTAAACAAATTCAAGCTGGGAAAACCATGATTTCAAAGATCAGTTCTATCTTCTAATATCCTAATTATGACTATAAACTATTATCTGAATAAATCATACATGTGCAAAATTGATCCTTAGCATTAAACAGAATGAAAGTTCCTTATTTTATTTTTGATCCTTGACTCACTTTTCAACTAAAATAGAAAAGAAATTTCAAGTACTTAGCCTTTTTTTAAAAAAATTCAAACTAAAACAAAAATATGGTGGAATTAAAACTATGTCATTTCTCTCATAGAGAAATAAATACATACTGCTAAAATGTCTGGGAAGGTATTTGTTTTACAAGTCATATTATAAAACATCAACCTTGGGTTACCAGATGTTTTTTGACAGCCACAGAAAGAAACATTAGACCAGTCAGATCCAGTATGAAAAAACACAGATGCCTAGACACTGACTTGAAGTCCAGAAACCTCTTTCCATCATACACTCAGTCTATTCAGCAGCATTCCAAGTCTAAGTAACAACAGGAAATATAGTGGGGGGGAGAAAAGCGGGAAGGAGAATAGCTATGCTCTGTCTTTAATCTCAGTATCTCATATCACAGCTTAAATCAAGCAAAGTAATCTATGTCACTATCCTTCATTTTGCAGATGGGGAAACTAAGGCTCAAAGAAATTAATTATTTTAAATCACAGAGTAAGGCAATTTTCTCAGAGAAGTGAATATGAGTTCATACCTTTAATGGTAACAGAATAAGCACTTCTGGAAATGAACTGTCAAGTTCAAGAAGTCCAATACCTGCTTTTTCCAGTGTCACATTAAACAGACCCTGAGTTGGTACAATGGATGTTACATCAGAAACTGTCAAACCTATTATACGCAATCCCATCTCCATGCATCTGCATACTATTATAGGAATCCCAGAAGTGAGTAGTAAATCATTGTCTAAGGTCCAATTACAGATGGAATTTTTAGGTATACACAGATGTCCTACAAACAAAGAAAAGAGAGTATTTTATGAAAATAAAATAATTACAATTCAGCATTAAACTAAAAGCTTGAGGTAACCCTAATGAAAAGCAGAGAACTGATAATCTGATAAAATTAGCTTCTACTGGTCACCCATAATACAAGGACTGAGTGAATGTGTGACTATTCATTTCCAAGCCCTGAAGATCTAAAATTTGAATAGTTGCAAAGAATAACTGTGTAAAAAAAAAAAAAAACAATAGTAGTAGTAATGTTGAAGTGCTAGATGGTTTTTATCAACACACCAAATTCTTTTTAATAATTCGACAATAAATGCCTATTATGCACAAGGTACTGTCCAAGGTGCTAGAGATTTGTTGTTAAAATGTTTCAGTATTATCTGACTCTTAGAAACTCCATTTGACTTTTTCTTGGCAAAGATACTCATTTTCCATTTCCAGTTCATTTTAGAGATGAGGAAACAGAGGCAAACAGGGTTGAGTGACTTGCCCAGGGTCATACCACTAATAAATGTCTGAAACCAGATTTGAACTCAGGAAGATGAGTCTTTCTGACTCCAGCCTGGCACTCTATCCCCTGTGCCACCTAATTGCCCATGATGGGGATACCAAAGAAAAAAATAAAATAATCCCTCTCTTCCATGGTTGAGATACACCAGGATAAGGATAACGAGAGAGGGAGAAAAATGGGGAGAGAAAGGAGAGAAGGAAGGAATGAGAGAGGGAAAGAGAGACAGATAAGAGAGAGACAGAGGAAGAGACAGAGACAGAAAGAGTATGCAAGTGCATGTGTGTGCGTGTGTGTGCGTGTGTGTGCGTGAGCATGTGTGTGTGTGTGTGTTTTGAAGGAAGCCCTTTGTAGATCAGGTAACTCTTTTACTACCTCAGGTAATTAAGGAACTAGGATATGTCACAGCACTCAAAACTGCCTCAGCATAGTCCAAGAAGACCAAAATAATAATTTCTCTAACTACCTGAATGAAAATATGAAAGTTTGATTCCTATGTGCAAAGAAACTGGAGTTAACTGCTGGGTAAATTACCATTCCCCATGATATACAGATAGATCTCACAAACAATTTAACATCTGCAATTTTTAAAGAGTTGTTTACATTCTTGGGAGAGCTGTGAGAAGGCATCAAAGGCCTAAGACACAAAAAACAATAGCTCTTGATTATAAGGTAAATTTAAATCTGGAAAAAGGAAGACCTTTCTGATAAGAGGACACTGTTAAACACTAGAATCAATTATTGAGGGAAGTTGCCTTGAGGAAAGAAAAAGGAAGAGGAGGTGAGCATGAAAATAGGTACAAATATTCTTTGGGACAAAAGTAATGGTATTTCATGTAAATATGTAAAATAACATGTCAGGAGAATGAAAATGCTAAAACACACTGTGGAAAAGAAAAGAGATTAATAAGATTAGAAAAAATAAAAATCTGAGTTTACAGTGAGACTTGAGGAAAATTTTAATTTATAGGTAGGAAAATAATAGTAAGTATGCAGTTTTATCTTTCTGTAAATATTAATAATCTCTAATACCTTTAATAATAATAATACATTTTTTAATCCCTGAAGAATCTACCTCTACAGGTGTCTTTAAAGCCAGGATAAATTCTTATTGCTCAGGTAGCTACCTGAGGCCCAAATCATATTGTCAAAGAGATTACTGGGCATTGGCCCTGTGGCTAGCGTGGTAACCTGAACTTTTTATCTTCTTGGAAGGTATGTAGGAGAAGAGATCATCAGAAGCATGATACTTCCACTTCTACATATACGAAGGCCTGGAATCAGAGGACTTTGCCCAGGCTGGTTTTAGGATACCATCCCAGTCTGTCTGTGACAGTATAGTCTTTCTAAAGGCAGGAAGATAGATAAGATACCTCTTTTAGGTTTGTTATTCATTGGCACCCAAGTTATTTTCACTATGGCAGTCTGTTTCACACAAAATTATGTACCACAGAATTTCAGATCTAAAAGAAACCTCAGATATCATTTATTGCCATATTTGACCAAGAATTCTTTCTACTACTAACTAATAAGTGGTTATCATGGCTTCATTCAAAGAATTCAAGGGAAAACAAAACCATTACCTATCAAGGAGCCTCATTCAACTTTCCAGTAGATTTAGTTACTAGGAAATTTTCTTTACATCAAGGTTAGATTGATTAATTACCTCTACTTTTTGGCAAATTCCACCTGGTTGTGCTCTCTAGGACCAAGAAAAGCAGATTAAAACCTTTTCCATTTTGTAGCCTTTCTAATACTAGAAAACAACTGCTACTAGCTCCCTAAGTCTTGTAACTGGATGACTCCAGAGGAGAGAGTGAGGTTGATGACTTTGAGCAGCTCTGCCTCACTTAAATGCAGTTCATGTATCACCTCCATCATGTCATTGATTCTCTATGGAAGGACAAACAACTCTCCTCAAGACTAGTCACCCTCCTGTAGAGGAGTTTTTGTTCAGTCATTTCAGTTGTGTCTGACCCTTCATGCTCCTATTTGGGGTTTTCTTGGCAAAGATACTGGAGTGATTTTCCATTTCTTTCTCCAGTTCAATGTCCTCACTGAATGACTAGTTAGCCTCTGGGACCAAACAAAACAGATCTAAGTCCTCTTTCATGTGATGGCTCTTCAAACACTTGAAGATAACTAGCAGGCCCTCTCTTCTTTGGGTTAAATGTCTCTAGTTTCTTTATATGTCCAGTCCCTTCATCATACAGGTCAACTTCTTTTGTATCTTTTCCAGCTTCTCAATGTCCATCTTAAAATGTGACCTCTAAAATCAAACATTAACGCCCTCCCAATGAGACTTCACCAAGAAAAATCTGAGAACCAGTCATAAGGCTGGCCTGGGGAGTTGTACATTTGATTCTTCAGTAAGACCAGTTCAAATGGTTCATTAAGTTGTGAAGGTAAACTTGGTCTCATGGAGGCAATACCAATGGAATATAAGTTCTGGTGGGTTCTACCATGCTAGGAAGGCTTTAAATATAGGCCTAATAATAGAGGTTGCATCCATCTTCTGAAGACTAGTCCCTCACCAGGTTGACAGCAAGGTGATGAAAATATAAACTCTCAATGATCATAAACTAGTGAGAGTGGTTGTAATCTGATAGAAGTAAAGAATTAATTAAATTAGGAATTAAAAGGAATTAATTAAAAGCCATTTATTAAGCATATGCTTATATGCCTCTCAAGGGTTCACATTCTGAAAGGGGTGGACAACATACAGATTTCATCTACAAGTAGCAAGGACTTCTGTAGAATGAACTTTGTTTTCCAGATCTTCACTTACCAAACCAACATAAGTCACATATCCTTCAAGTATATGAATATTCAAGTATAATGAATTACTATCTTTGAGGAAACATCTTAAAATCCAGTGTACTACTTAATACAGCATAGGGTAGTAGACCCAAGAAGACCTTGGTACAAGGCCTGTCATTCAACCCTCTCAGTGCCCCAGGCAACTTGCTATAAGAACTATAAGTTGCAAAGCAGGTGCCAACTTGGCTTGATAGAAGGAGTTTCTTCATTAAGAATTCCCTATAACAATGAATCACTGGTCTGGTCCTGATGATGATGATGATGATGATGAAGATGATACTCCTAAAATAACATTATTCCAGTTCAGCTTGGAAGTATGACACTTGTAACTTGGTCCCAAACAAGTCTTTGATAACTCATTGTTAGCTAGGGTCTGGTGCTGTGGCACATAGTTATGGCTTTTTAACAAGACTTCTTCTATTCAGCCCTTCTTGTGGGAACTATGAGATGCTTGCTGAGACTATCTGGGCCAGCAGGCACTAACTCTGAAAGTTCATGTGCCACTGAAGAATAACTCTACAGAGACATGTGTTCCAGAAGGACACTGATAGAAACAGCTACAATGTGTTTACTGATAGCAGTGTGAGAAAGGTTGAAAATTACTCTAATTCAGGCTTTCTGAATACCTGCTGTCTTTGCTTTTCTAGTTTGCATGCTAACAGTGAGCACTCTAAGGATGGCATTACAAAGCATGGTGTGATGTTCCCTGAATCATCTTGATAATCAGGCAATCTTAGGACATCTGAAAATGGGTAGAAAATGAAAATGAGAAGAGAAACAAATCAGGGGCGAGTCTTCCTTCTGTTGTTCATCTCCAATATGCACACAGATTTACATATTACCTCCTTTGGCAAAAAATATCAAAATGAAAGTCAGAAGGTTTGGGTTCAAATCTCCACTCTGCCACTGGCTAGCAATGTGATCTTAGACAAGTCACTTAACTCTAGGTGGCACAGTGGATGGCGACAGGTTGGAGTCAGGAAGATTCATCTTCCTGAGTTCAAATATGGTTTCAGACACTTCTTGGCTGTGTGATCCAGGGCAAGTCCCTTGACCCTTTTTGTTTCAGTTTTCTCATCTATAAAATGAGCTGGAAAAGGAAATGGCAAGTGTGAAAAATGATTTTTCTTAGAATCGGTATCTTGGAGACTCAGAGTTGTGCCCCCCCAAACCCCCTCTCTAACAGTCCTTTAGAAGGACGTTATTGATAACGAGAATGCATTGGAAAATGATCAGACTTGGGTAGAGACAGAATCCTCTGTCTAGTTAGCCTAAGACTGGCAGTTGTCTGGTATAGTTGAAGGGTGATCTGATAGAACAGGTATTTCCTCTACCTGAAGGTAAATGAAAATGGATCATTCAGCCCTTGCTGAAAAGGTATATAAACTCAGCATTCCAACCCCCAAATTGAGCCAGTTCTGGACTGGCCCCCTTAGGGGGACCCAGTTCTGAACTGTAACTCCCATGCAATGCATGCTGCCAGCTTGTGAGAGAAATAAAATCGTGGACGCACAACCTGTTTTGTTTGTCTGTTTCTTAGAACAAACTCTGTGGAAGGTTGACAGGAGTCAATCCAGTGTCTTTAATGGGGTAGAGGCTCTGGGAACCCCCTTGAACTGTCCTTGAATTTTTCCACTCAACCTTGCATTCGCCTGAGGCCATAAGCCTTCCATTCTCTGTTACCCTTCACCTAGCTTAGCCCTCCACAGTCAGTTATCTCCAGGTAGCCTTCAGCTACTTCCCACCTTAAATTCCATTCCCTTTGTTTCCAGGAGTCTGTCCTCAAATCACCTCAGTCCCATCAAGATCCTCTTTAGACTCCTCCTCAAGACCCTCCCTAAAACCCCTCCTCCAGTCACCACAGACTACTTGACCATCCCTAGATCTCTCACATAGTCATTCTGTATATAAAATCCATCTTGCCTCCATGAAAGGTGCTCAGATTCAATCTAGTCCACTTGTCAAGACAAGCATCACATATGCTCAGATTCCTTAAGAGTCTAACCAATATGGCAGATCTTAAATAAACTTTGTTTTTCTTTGGCTGAAAGAAGGCTTGAGTCGAATTCATTTGGGCAGGACTCTGTGTTGGTATTTTGGGGTCCTGAGCACCCCTAAACCTAAACATCTTTGCCAAGAAATCCCCAAAAGGGGTCACAAAGAGCAGCACTTGACTAAAAAAATGATACAACAAAACAGCTCCCATTTACATTAAGGCTCACAAAACGCTTTTCTCACAACAACCCTGTGAGGGAAACAATATATATTATTCCCATTTTACAGATGAGGAATCTGAAGTTCTGAGAGATTAAGGGATTTATATACAAGCACACAGCAAATGTCAACCAATCCACAACAGTCTCCTAACTCCAAATCCAACAGTTCATTATGCTTACCCCTATACCAGTTAATCTCAGTCTTGGTTTCTTCATCATCTGCAAAATGGTGGGAATAACATTTGGATGACATCCTGAACAAGGCTATTGTGAGAAAATTACTTTATAAACTTTAAACTGCTAATAAAAAATGTAAATTGCTAATACAAAATATGAGCTATACCATCATGTGTCTTTCAAGAACTATTTTGGTATCTAAGTAGATGATTTCTATAAAGCAAAAGGCTACAGACTAAGTGCTTCTTAATTTAAGAAACCGGGGCTTTTTATTTTATTTTTTGCTTGTTTGCTTCATCACCATTTTAAAAACTAGTGGTAACATTACTAACCATTCCCTATTCTTTTCCTTCCCCCTGTTTACTTTTAAATTTTTAAAATGCATTTAGCACTGGGGTGCTACTATATATTATGTTAACTTTCTAAAAAAAATGATAGATAACCCTTTTGAAGAAAGTTTTCACACCATAAGAGGGATATTGATTAGTTAGAAGTTGTCCAGAGGAGGGAAATCAAGAAGGTAAAAAGTCTTGTGACCAGCCCATATGAGGTTCAGTCATGGAACAGAGAGTATTTATTCTCAAGAAGAGAGTTCAGGAGAAGGGAATGGTGATTCTTCAAGTACGTGAAGGGCTGTCATGCAGAAGAGTAGTTAGATTCATTCTCTTTGGTCCCAGAAGGTAGAATTAGGAATCATGAGTTGAAGTTGCAAAAATATGCATTTAGGTTTGATGTAAAAAAAAAAAAAAATTCTAACAAGAGTTGTCCAAAATTAGAATGGAGGCAGTAGGTTCCAATGGCTATCTTCAAATATAGGTGGAATGATCACTCATCAAGTTCGTTGCAATGAGAATTTGTGGGGACAGAATGGATGAGGTGGTCACTGAGGTCCCATTCAGCTCTAAAACTCCACAAGTCTGTAATTTCCTTGCTACTTGGATTAGTGTCTTTATCATGGCTATTTTCAAAACATGGAAATTGATGTAAGAACCAAGATACTACCACCAGGAGGCAGACAAGGACAGTTCTTAGAACAAATTCTCAACAAGCTCATTTAGATTGTAAAGGAGACTTAGTACTTTGAATAGAAAATAAAGAGGTCATTGTGTTCACTGCCATAAAGTGGCTACTAATTCACAAGTGGAAAATAAGATGGACTCCAAGGACCAAATCACAGATATCCAATTGATGCACCAAACTTAAGAGCTGTGAAGTATCCTTAAGAAATCATCCAGCTCTTTCCTCTCTGCACTTAATTCATCAGATGGTTGTTTTCTCTATTTGAAAATATCCCCAGGGGAGAATTTTCTACATTTTCTCCTTTATAACTCATGTCAGGGATTAACATGTTGCTCACTGGGAGAGTTCTTCCTCATAGCTAATCTAAACTTTTCACATGATAGTTTACAGAAGCAGCATAGGATTTGGGAAAAGGGTAGAACTGGTGCCCTAGGAAGAGAAATTATTTTCCCCAAGGTCACACAGAAGGTAGAAGTAGGGCTGAAGTTGAACATCATAAATCTAAAATAAAATAGGTAATTGTAAATAAAAGAGGTAACTGTAGAAAGGGTTACCTTTCTGCCTTGGAATGCTGCTGATTGGCTACATACTATAAGTTGGCATATAAAACTAAAAAAACCCAAGTTATACTCTTAAGAAACTAAAGCTGCTCCTAGTTGAAAGAATTTTCCTTAGTGCACTAATGAATTTTCCTTTCAGTCAAGTTATTTATTTTTTGACCACAAGTCTTGAAGACTTCATGGTTGATGAGATTCTTCCTGGAGTCTCATAGAACCCAGGCTAGGAAACTCAGAAAAATTAAGATAATTTTTCCTTTTAAAAGTATTGAGATCATAAATTAGCTCCAGGGACCAAAGTTATTGACATCACTTCCTGGTCATTTGAGTACAAAACATCCTTGAGGAGGAGCTTCAGGCTTTCTCCTGATGCCTGATAGAAAATGATAGGCAAGGAAGCTGTACTTAGCTCCCTTCTCTGCTCTGTCTTCACTCTGTAAAATGAGGCAAGGTATGCAAAGTGTTTTGTAAACCCCGTTTTGGTCATTTCAATCATGTCATTTTGGGGTTTTCTTGAAAAAGATACTGGAGAGGTTTGCCATTTCCTTTCCAACTCATTGGGGATACTGAGGAAAAGAGGGGTAAGTGACTTGCACAGGGTCACACAATTGCTAAATTTCTCAGGCTAGATTTGAATTTAGGAAGCTAAGTCTTTATAATTCCAGGCCTTGCACTCTATGTGTCACCTAACTACCCCTGGAAGAATACTATATAATTATAATAATATATTAATTATACTATATTCAATATTAATATGTAACATAATTAATGTAACATTAATTATAAAATTATTAAAATACTTCAAAAAAAAATTTAGCCTAGAGATGTTGCGATTTTCTCAAGGTCACACCTTAGCAAGTGGCTAAGGTGGAATCTGACCTAAGGCTAACTCCAAACCAATTTTAAGTGTCCTCCATACCTATCACTGTCAAACTTCCTTTTCCTGCTATGGCTAAGCAATTCTTTGGTTAACTATTGAATGACCTATAAGTGTCTGATTTTATTCCAATATTGAATCTGTATTACCAGGAGACTGGCCTGAGGAAGACCCATCTGCAAACAATTGGGGAAGTAATGTATAGGAATGGAACAAGTTGATCTCCTTAAAGTGGACAATGGAAAACACAGAGGAGTGTGAGCCAAGATCAAGAGGACAGGACTTCATGCTATCTTTGGTACCTTTGTCAGTGCCTCTGGATTGAGATAGTGATTGCTGACTGGGAGGGGCCTCCTCATTATTTGGAGGGACCTCCAAGAATAAACTGCCTGTGGCCATTCAGCTGATGTATGCTCCTTGTCCTTAATAAGTATACTTTGAAATTGCAGTAAATTCTTTTGGACCTTCTAAATGTACTGTCCCAGAGACTTCTTGTTTAGTAATTCAAATATCTTCCATGCTCTACTAGATTTCCTCAGAATTCAGTACACCTTCAAAACAGTCTAGAGGGATTAGACTTCTGGGGACTGAAACAGGTTTTTCTCTCATTAGAAAAGTACAAATTACAGGAGAAGTACCAAGTCAAACGCTCCCAAATTGCTCTAAAATGTCTCAAATTGAATTTTGGAGTGGCACAACCACAAAAGGTCGGGTCAAACAATTTTCCAGTCCAAGACAACTTGGGCAGTCAGTAGGAGAGTCTGTCTCACCAGGGTAGTGATGAAGCCTGGAGCGCAGTGCAAACCATGCAGACTACACAGACCGTGCAACCCAGGCTTTGGAAGAGGTTGCATTAGTGCTGGTGGTAGCTTTAGTTTCAGGAGCTCTCAGCCCACGGACAGCGAGGGTGAGGACAGGGGACAGGACAAATGATTGGAAGGAGACTGCAAGATAAGCTTTTCTGGCCCTGGGTTCAGAACCCTGTTGCATTACCCATACGGGTCACAGTTCAAGAGCCAAAAGAAGTGATAGCACTTGCATAGCAAGTAGGGGCCTTGGTTGTGGTTCCAGGATGGAAGAGAACTACTTGTGGTCACAGGAGGACTAGGGACACTGATCTCAATTCTAAGACTGAGAGAAGCAATAGCGATTGTGGCTGCCAGAGAATGAGGGACATGTTCACATTCCCAGGGCCAGGAACAGGGCTAGAATTGGTGGCTACCAGGGGAATAAGATCCCTTCCTGGGTGAAGACCACAGCACAGGTCAGGAGAACAGTGGGCGCACCTCTTCTTAGATCATACTACCTTAGAAGTACTGAAAACCTACACACCCCCAAAGTTAGCTCTGAAAATAACTACATGAAAAAACTAAAGCTTCAGGGCCTTCTCCAACCTGGAAGCAGAGTCCAACTTTAACATTAAGTTAAAAATCAAGAAATAGGCTGGGAAAATAAGCAAAAAACAAACAAAAAGAATGTGATCATAATAAGTTACTATGCTGATAGGGAAAATCAAGATCCAAACCCATTAGACTACAAAGTCAAAGCAGTTACAAGCAAAGCCTCAAATTTTAAAAATATGTATTGGACATAAGCCCAACAAGAATTCCTAGAGGAACTCAAAAAGGATTTAAAAAATAAAATTAGATAAAGAGAAAAAAATTGGAAAAGAAATGAAAGTCAAGCAGGAAAATAATGAAAAGAGAATCAACAATTTAGTAATAAAAGAGGCACAAAATACTGAAGAAAATGACAACTTAAAAACATTAATTGGCCAAATGGAAAAAAGACATACAACTGAAGAAAAAAATTCCCTAAACAAGTAGAATTGGTCAAATGGAAAAAGAGGCACAAATGCTCACTGAAGAAAATAATTCCTTAAAAATTAGAATTGGACAAGTAGAAACTAACGAATCTATGAGACATCAAAAAACAACAAATCAAATTCAAAAGAATGAAAATATAGAAGAAAATATAAAATATCTCATTGGAAAAACAACTGACCTGGAAAAAAAGCATGAGGACAGAGAATTTAAAAATTATTGGACTATCTGAAAGCTGTGATTAAAGAAAAGGTGGGGGCCTAGATATCATATTTCAAGAAATTGTTAAGGAAAACTACCCCGATTTCCTAAAACCAGAGAGTAAAACAAAAATGAAAAAACTCCACCACTCACCTCCTGAAAGAGTTTCCAAAATGAAAACTATTAGAAATGTTATAGCCAATCTCAGAACACTCAGGGCAAGGAGAAAATATTATAAGCAGGCAATTTACATATTATGGAGCCACAGTCAGGATCACACAAGATTTAACAGTTTCTACATGAATGGATCAGAAGGCTTAGAATATGATATTCTAGAAGGCAAAGGAGCTAGGATTACAACCAAGAATAACCTATCCAAAAAAACTGAGCATAATTCTTCAGGGGACACACAGACATTTAATGACATAGAGGACTTTCAAGCATTCCTGATTGAAAGACCAGAGCTGAATAGAAAATTTGACTTTAAAATGCAAGACTCAAGAGAAGCATAGAAGGATAAACATGAAAGAGAAATCATAAGGGCATCAATAAGGCTAAAATGTTTGCATTTATGGAAAAATGAAAGAACTTTATCATTATTAGGGCAGTTGGAAAGAGTATACATAGACAGAGGGTAAGAATGTGAGTTGATTAAGATGAGATGATTTCAAAAAATTAAATTAAGTGTTGAGAAAGAGGGACTCACTGGGAGAAAGGGTAAAGCAAAGGAAAAATGGGGAAATTATCTTACATAAGAGGTACAAAAGGAAGAGTTTTTATAATGGAGGGGAAGATGGGTGTGGCTGGCAGAAGTGCTTGAATCATTTAACAGAATTGGTTCAAAGTCAGGGAATGACATACAAACTCAGTTGGGGTAAAGGAATCTCTCATCCTATAGAGAAGTAAGAGGGGAAGTAAAGGGGAATAAGAGAAGAGTGGGGTGCTGACAGAAAGGTAGGAACATTAAGGGAGGTAGTGGTTATAAGCAAAACAAACTTTTGAGGAGGGACAGAGTTAAAAGAGAGAGAAGAATAAACAGGGAAAAAACAGGATGAAGGGAAATACACAGTAACCATTAATCATAACTGTGAAAGTGAATGATATTAACTCACCCATAAAATGTAAGTGGATAGCAGATTAAAGACCAGAATATAGCAATAGGTTGTTCATAAGAAATACACTTTACAACAAAGCAACACAAACAGTTTTTACTGTTTTAATCAGGGACTGGAGCAGAATCTATTACGCTTCAGTTGAAATGAAAAAGGTAGGGGTAACAATCATGCTCTCAGACAAAGCAAAAAGAGATAAGCAGGGAAACTACATTTTGCTGAAATATAGTAATATCAATGAATAAAATTATCAAGGAGGGGGGCAACTACCCTTACTTCTTCATGGGTGCAATTGAGACAGGCACAGCTCCTGTACTTTCCTAATTTCCCTCAAGCCTCAATGGGGGCCAGACAGGGGCCAGATGAGGCAGGTACATGCATTCCTCTATGCATTACCTGTGGCTTTCCCCCTACTGCCCAATGCCAACTTGCTTTACAGGACAACAGACAAAGAAGGCATCTTGACAACATTAAGCTCACAGGTTAGCTTTAGCAATGTTGTCATTTGCACAGGTGTAGTAAATATCAATTATAGTCACCCCTTACCTCACAGCACAGCCTCAGTAGGATAGTCTGTCATTATGATTCTAAGAACTACTATCTAGAATCCTTGGGGCTATTTTGGGAGTTACTATCTCAATACCTGGAAACTAGACATTACCATGGCCATGGATCCTGAGAAACCCAACTCTAAAAAGGTAACAAAATTCTCCTTACATACATTACTGTAAGAAATTGTCCTGAAGTTGTCATAGGATCATAGAGTTGGAGCTGGAAAGGACTTTAGTAGTCAACACATCCTTCCCCAATGTTGTACAGTAGAGGAAACAAGGCAAAAACTATTTTTGAAATAAGACATTTTAATTTCTAATATAGTAAGTAACAGACATACCCACATGAGCAAAAACTCTTGAGGGGGGTGGGAAGGAGTTCTCAATAAATTTTATATTGACATAATGTTGATGTTTATCGATAAAATGCATTAAGGTTTGCAAAGCACATTACACATTATTTCATTTGCTCTTCAAAATCGTAACAGGTAACATCTATATAGTACTTACTACATTCCAAGAACTGTGATAAGCACTTTACAAGATCTCATACGGTCCTCACAACAATCCTTGGAGGTATTGTTTTTATCCCCATTTTATCCCCATTTTACAGCTGGGAAAACTGAGGTCGAGAGAGGTTAAGTGTCTTGTCCAGGGTCACACAGCTAGCAAGTGTCTGTAACAGGATTAAAGCTCAGATCTTCCTGATTCAAAGTCCTATATTCCACTTATACTATCACCTTGCTGTCTTCATGGTGTGTTGCCTTTCTATTAGTGTATCTTTTATACATGATACAAGAGACAGTGCTCCAAAACTCTTTTCTCAGGAACCTTTTTTATTTTCTGATACTTCCTGATACTTTTAGACTTTTTTCTTCTAACCAAACAATTTAAGCATCTAAGGTCTTTTTCCAACTTTAAAATGTTTGGTAGAGCATTTAAAAGTCTTGGGAGACTTGTGGAAAGGTTCACTTTGTGATACAGCTAAACATATTGATTTGAAACTGAATCTGAAGGAAGTCCAGGAATGACAAGCTATAGCTTCTGACATCATTACGCACAATATTGGGGTCAGCATTATGGAGCATTACTTAAAAGAGGTGAAATCAAAACTGAAGTTACCAGATTCTCAGCTTAGGGTTATCCTGTAACTGTTCTCCTTACATCCTTCTTCTACTAGCTGTGTGACCTTGGGAAAATTAGGCCTCAGTTTCCTCATATATAAAATATGGGGGCTTAATGAAGTAATCTCTAAGGACCTTCTCAGTTTAAGAAACAGACAAAGAGACAGAGAGACAAGGAGAGACAAAGGCAGAGACACAGAAAGAAACCTCGCTCCTTGAGCATCTAACGGATCATGACATCACAGAATCTCACTACTCCTTCTCAATGCATGAACATAACTGGCTTGAAAAATCTGAAGGAAAAAATGGTTTGAAAAAGATTCTTAAAGGTAGGGGGGGTGTGTGTGTGTGTGTGTGTGTGTGTGTGTGTGTGTGTGTGTGTGTGTGTGTGTGTGTGTGTGTGTGTGTGTGTGTGTGTGTGTGTGTGTGTGTGTGTGTGTGTGTGTGTGTGTGTGTGTGTATGTTAGCTATTATGAGGTTCAAATGCAGTAATGTATTTCCTTTGCAAACCTTAAAGCATTCTGTCAGTCAGTCTATCAATAAATAATCAGTCACTGCTGAAACACCTTTACTGAAAGGGCTCAATATGTTGCACTGTTAAATGAATAATTATTAGGACAGTCTTCCTGGTATTGAATAGAACAGTTTCCCTGTAACTTCTACCTACTCATCCTAGTTTCTTCCTCATGGTGTCAAAATGAAAAGGTCTAATCCCTCTTCCATGAAGATTTAGAGCTGGACAAGATCTTAAAAGACCATCAAGGTAGCCCAAGCAGCTTACTTTACTTATGCAAAATTTGAAGCACAAAGATGCTAACTGACTTGCCCAGGATCACCCAGCTAGCAGATGTCTATGGTGGGATTTGTAATCTTACTGACTCCAAATCCAGGACCTTAATTCAACATACCAGGCTGCCTTGGCAGCTTTTAAACATCTGAAGAAAGAAATCACCCTCCACCCCCACCCCAAATTACATCTTTTAAAATGACTAAATATTAAACTATGCTTGGTGTGTATCATTTATAAAATTAAGGGAAAACTCTATTACAAAATAGATGCATGGATTATTTAAATGTAAAGAGAAAGGAAAATATATTAGCAAAAAATGAGAAAAAAAGAATGGACGTATCAACAAGAAAAATTCATCCTTAAATATATATTAGGCATTTACACGTGTGCATATAACAGAAGATAGCCATAGGTGTCCACTAATTTGTGTGTACCTGAAACTTGTAGTTAAGAAATACTATTTTAACTGACTTTTGTTTTACTATTGCTGTAGCTACAAAGAGGCAGGTGAATAAACAACTGGTTGAAAGCTAAGGGTTGTGTTTGTACTTACCCACAGGTTGGACCTAACAAGCAGGTGCCAAAACAGATTTAATCTTTTTTCTTAAACTGTGATCATCTGCTAACTAGTCTTCCAATCCTAGCTGTAAAATGCCTTTGATCTAGTTTGCCACTTGTGGGTGGCAAAAAGTGAGATGTGAAAAGGAACGAAAGCTAGCAACTGAGGAAATACATTATTTTCAAGCTTCAGGTGAGACATTTTAAAATGCTCCACTCAACTTTAGAGAGAGATCAAATGCAGTTCTAGCAGCGTGGAGTAGGGAGAGAAACCCACAGCAAAATAAAATTAATTTTAGAGACAAACAGATAAGAAAGATTTGAGGGTCTCCTGTTAAATGACACGACATCAAAAGCTGACAACCTATCATGAGATAAGGAAACCCAGCTCAGTTCAAATATATTTCCAGTTAAAATTATATTTATATGCATAACCGCAAAATGGTAAAGTACCAAGGGAAGTCTTTTTTTTTCTCTCTCCCCCTCCTTTCTTGGGTCCTTGAAGTATCAATAACAGCAGTCCATATTTAATGCAATCCTCACAACTATCTTATGTAGATAGTACAACTATTATTGTCACTTTACAGAAGAGAAAATTGAGACACAAAGTAGTGAAATTGCTTACCTAAGAACACATAAGTGGCAGGATTAGGACTAAATGCTACTCGTCTCCTGATTCCAAATCTAAGCTACTATGTTGCGATTTCTTTTCCTAAGTAAAAAAAATGTGGATAGGAAGACTTTCAAAAGTCTGTCCTACTAATAACATTACTAGTATTCATATTATTTACAAGTTCATTTTATGCCATATCTATCAGAAGGCAGACCCACAGTATATATAATTAGTTGTTTATCTTTTCCTGATTGGTGGATATGTTAACTAAGGGCATGACCAAGACAGAAGTCAAAGAAACAGTTTCTGAACTAAGTTGGCTTCACTTTTAATACAAAGTTTCAGAGGACCATCTCTTTATATCTCAGAATTTTTTATTTTCAGAGCTGAAAGGGATCCAGGGAACATCTATTCCAACCACTTTTTTTTTAAAGACAAAGAAATTAAAGTCTGAGTTAGTGTGGTTGTATGAATTGTCCATGGTCAAATCAAGATGCATATATTAAATGTCTACAGTGAGCCTGGCACTGTGCTAAGCACTAGATATTCAAAGAAAGGGAGAAAACAACAGTACCTCCCTTCAAGCTCAGAATCTAATTGTGGAGACTACATGCAAACAACAGTGAATAAACAAAATATATACAGGATAAATTAGAAGTAATCAATAGTGACAAAGTATTGACATTAATGGGGGACCAGCAAAGATTTCTTGTAGAAAGCTGGATTTTAGCTGATACTTGAAGTAGGCCAGGAGACAGATGAAGAGAAAGGTGTCAGCAGGTGGAATAGCTGAAGAATATTCCCAGAGTTGGTAGATGGAGTGTCACATGAGAGGAATACAACTAGTCATGCAATTATTAAGTGATAGATACAAAGACTGAACTCAGGTCTTTGGATTTCAAGTTCACAATACCTTAGCTGGATGTAAAGCTTTCAAAGCTATAGCAGTTATTACATGGTAAAATATATACCAACAATTAACATTCAATTAAAGTGAAGGAGTACTTATTACACTTCTGCTATGGGTCAGGTTGCTGTTGTTGGGCAACTGTGCTAGATGTTGGGGATATAGAAACAAAAATGAAAAACAGTCCCTCCCCTCAAGGGTATGTTCTACTGGGACTACTGGGACTGTTCTACTGGGTAGGAGCCATTCTCTTCACATAACAGATGTAACGTGTAGTAGGTGTTTAATGAATGTTTATTGAATTCGATTATTACCAATAGTTATATTGCATATATAACAAGTTGTCATACATACATTTTTCCAAGAAGGGAAAACAAATTGCTCTATTGCAAGAATGGCAGACCAGCCATGGGCCAGTACTTCTAGAAGGCAGAATCTGTTATTTACAAGTAAATTGATCCAGTGAAGAACTTTGGCCTTTGTTCCTCTATTCAAACAACGTTTATTGGTCTATGCAGTGAGTTAGTTCGTGCAGCTGCTCATTTGCCCAGCCATGTTAGAAAATGCCACCTTTATGTTATTTGCCTTTATTTTTGCATTTTAAACCAATTAACCAGAAACAGCTGTTCAAAGAGAAGGCAGATACCAGCTGTGATCTAGAATTTATAAGGAAAGAGAAAGGTAGGGAAGAAAGATATCTTCTAAATAACTAGTCTAATCAACTAAATACATATATATATATATATATATATATATATATATATATATATATATACACACACACATATATACACCAACAAAGTGTAATATAGCATAATTTAACTCATTTTACAGAGATTATCAGTTGCCATAAAAATCAAAAAGCAAAATTCCAGGTACATTTAACACCTGTGTAATCCTGCTAAGCCTAGGTGGCAGGTCAAATACTTTTATTATACATGTTGGAAAAATAACCAAACCTTTCACAGAAAACAAAGTCAATCCTAAAATATTTGCTATCTGGCAAGTACTAACTCACAGCAACAGATAAGGATAAGGAACTAGAAAAGATCAACTTGCTTACTATTATAAATTGCTCTAGACTCTATCCCTACCTAAACACCAAAAACAATAGCTTCAGAAGTAGCCTCTTAAGTCAGGTGGAAAAGGGAAGATTTAATCTTCTGAGATGAATAAGAACAACTGAACGGGTATTTTCTCATCCCACTCAAGGTATTCACCTCCTCAAGTCAACCACTCCTTGTCAACAGATTATTGAGGGTATAACTCAACTCTAATTTATTTCTAATTTTTAAAAGATGCATTTTTATTTGAACTAGTCTTAAAAGAATGTACAGATAAAATTTCTCTCCCAATGGTGGCACAGATTTTACTGAACAGGGAGATTTCATTTACACAGAAATGGGAAAGGGAAGGTGGGGCTCTAACAATGCCCCAACAAAGAGATAACACATTATACATCTGGAGGTTCACAAACTGCTATTGGATCACAATTCACAGGTTAGTAACTTTGTTGCCTCCTGAGCCCCCTACCCTATAATAGTAACAATCATTATCATCATCTAGATTGTAGAATGTGGTCCTTCTGTAGAGAAGGGCTTCCTGGAGGAAAATAACTTCCTGTAACAATTTACCATAACATGGGACTATTTTCTTGAAAAGTATATTCCTCCTGAAAATGCATAACAGAACTAATTTCTGGATCCCGATCTGACCGGACTGCTTTTTCAGTTACTCAGTGATCTCTTTACTTGCATCGCCTGTTGTGATTGTGGGTTCCGTTCTGAGTCTGCTCATGTCATTCTTATCAGTTCATACACATTTTTCCTCTGTTTCTGTGAATTCCTTTTATTTTTCATACATGTCATTTTCAAGAGGCTTTCACTGAAAACAACAGGATTTTCTGGAGCTGGAAGTTATACCATATATACACCTAATGGAGCAAAGTTCCAGTGTTTTGTTTCTTTCCAACTCAAAGTTAGAATTTTTGCCGTTCCAATTGTTATTGTGTTTTGTGACTGCTGTCACAGGAAACTCATTAAAAATCCTAAAACCTAAACTTCAAAAAAATTTCTTTCACTTAGAATTTTTTTTCTGTGGACCTGGCACTCTGACTTAAGAGTGCAGAATTTCACAACGGCTTTTAATAAATTCAACTTGTATTTTATTACAGGAAGAGTTCAGGATTGTCACGATCTTAAAATTTTCTTCCAAAGTCATGGTCTAAAATAAGTCTATATGGAGGAAGGAAGCAAGGAAAAAAAGGCCAAAATATATATTTCAAAAGTCTTCTATTTCTAGTATTGTCTAGGTTTTACAAGCATCTTTTTTTATAATCATCAACAGTAAAAAGTACAGGAAAAAAGATGCATTCCAGAAACTCAAACAACAAATAGTTTAACAAGGTTGTTCAAACCTATAGTTTATTCTGATCAATGAGGGAGAGCAGAGAAAAGAGCACTGCATTACAAAATTGACCACTCCATTGTCAGGTTTTTATCCTAAAGATAATATGAAAAGTCAAAAAGGGGTAAGGGGAAGAAAGGACCCAGCCATATAAAAATATTAACAACTACTTTATTTGAAATAACAAAAAAAAAATGGAAACATCTATGTCTGACAACTGGAACATGGATGAGTAAATTCATATAATGGAGAGCCCTACAATGCTGGTAAATGCAAAGGATATCAGTAAATAAGTAAAGGTATATATAAAATCAAGTAAAGTGAAAAGAGCTAGAATAACATACACCTTGACTAATTTTTTAAAATATAAAAGTAATCAATTGTTAATGGTTATCAAGTTCATAATTTAAATTTTTTTAAAAACTGAACTTGAAAGTGAGGAGACCTAGCTGCTAAGCCTAGCTTTCCTACTAACTCAATGAATGAATACCTTAGTTCCTTTGGGTTTCCATTTCTTCATGTATAAAATGAATTAGAGGGAAAAAATCACTAAGATACCTTCCAACTCTAAAATTTTTCTGTATTCAGAAAAATTTAGTATTCTTCATCTTCCCCCAAACAATATTCTTGAACAACTGTACAATGTTGCATTATTCTATACTTTGAACAATAATTTTCAAAGAGTAAAGGCTTTTCTTGACAAATTCACTAAAACTTGAAATATCCACTTAAAAGCCCACAGGACTTACTTTAGTTCTGAGCAGAATGGTGGACTGACTTGTTAAAGTGTAAAGGATACAGAAAAACCCTTAGGGAGAATAAATTCATTTAGCCTTTGTAAAGTTGCACACTTACCATCCTCAAAGTGAAACTCTGAGGTGTTGCCAGAAGCTGCCAAAAGCATCCAGAGAAACACTGCTTGGATTAGTGATCTCCACCCTGCAGCTCTTTCCATGAGGACAGCAGCTCCTGCACTCAACATGGAATGAGCCTGGGGAATCAGGTGCAGATGAGGAAAATCCCCACCCCCTTGTTCTGTTTAAGGGCTGTACCACCAAGCAAAAGCTTCCCCCTTCCTCTGCCCAAAATGGGGAAATAGTAAATGTGGCTATTGTCCCCATTCTCTTCTTTTTTTTTTTAACTAATGTATTTACAGATTTCAACATTCACTTCAACATTCACAAGATTCTGAGTTCCACATTTTCTCCCCATCTTTCCCCTCTGTCCACTCCAAGCCATCATGCATTCTGATTACCCTTTCACCCAATCTACCCTCCTTTCTATCACATCCCTCCTTTCTCTTATCCCCTTAACCTCTATTTTCTTGTAGGGCAGGATAAATTTCTGTACCCCACTGCTTGTATGTTTTATTTCCCAGTTGCATGTAAAAACAATTTTTAACATTTGCTTTTAAAACTTTGAGTTCCAACTTAAATCCCTTCCTCCCTCCCCACCCATCCCCACTGAGAATGCAAACAATTCAATAAAGGTTATACATGTGTGGTCATGCAAAAAACTTCTGTTAACAGTCATGTTGTTAAAGACAAACTGTATTTCCCTCCATCCCATCCCCCCATTTATTCTATTCTCTCTTTTGACTCTGTCCCTCCTCAAAAGTGTTTACTTCTAATTACCCCCTTCTCCTCCCATCTGCCTTCCCTTCTATCATCTCCCCATTTCCCACTTATCCCCTTCCCTCCTACTTTCCTGTAGTGTAAGATAGATTTTCATACCAAATTCAGCATGCGTGTCATTCCCTTCTTAAGCCAAATCCGATGAGAGTAAGGTTCACACTTTCCCTCTCAACTTCCCCTCTATTGAAAAAGCTTTCGCTTGCCTCTTTTGTGTGAGATAATTTATCCCATTCTATATCTTCCTTTCTCCTCCCAATATATTCCTCTCACCCCTTATTTTTCTAGATATCATCCATCCCTTCATATTCAACTCACCCTCTACCCTGTATATATATATATATATATATATATATATATATATATATATATAAAATCCCTCCAACTACCCTAATACTGAGAAAAGTCTCAAGAGTTATAAATATGATCTTTCCATGTAGGAATGTAAAAAATTCAATTTTAGTAAGTCCCCTATGATTTCTATTTCCTGTTTACCTTTCTCTTAATTTTTGTGTTTGAAAGTCAAATTTTCTATTCAGCTCTGGTCTTTTCATCAAGAATTCTTGAAAGGCCAATATTTCATTAAAGAACCATTTTTTTCCCCTGAAGTACTATACTCAGTTTTGCTCGGTAGGTGATTCTTGGTTTTAATCCTAGCTCCTTTGCCATCTGGAATATCATATTTTAAGTCCTCCAATCCTTTAATGTAGAAGCTGCTAGATCCTGTGTTATCCTGATTGTATTTCCACAATATTTGAATTATTTCTTTCTGGCTGCTTGCAATATTTTCTCCTTGATCTGGGAGCTCTGGAATTTGGCTACAATATTCCTAGGAGTTTTCCTTTTAGGATCTCTTTCAGGAGGTGATAAATGGATTCTTTCCATTTCTATTTTACCCTCTGGTTCTAAAATACCAGGGCAGTTTTCCTTGATAATTTCTTGAACGATGATGTCTATGCAGGTAGTCCAATAATTTTTAAATTGTTTCTCCTGGATCTATTTTCCAGGTCAGTTGTTTTTCCAGTGAGATATTTCACACTGTGTACTATTTTTTCATTCCGTTGGCTTTGTTTTATAATTTCTTGATTTTTCATAAAGTCATTAGCTTCCATCTGCTCCATTCTAATCTTTAAGGAATTATTTTCTTCAGTGAGCTTTTCGACCTGCTTTTCCATCTGACCACTTCTGCTTTTTAAGACATTCTTCTCCTCATTGGCATCCTTTTGCCATTTGAGTTAGTCTATTTTTTAAGGTGCTATTTTCTTCAGCATTTTTTGGGGTTTCCTTTAGCAAGCAGTTGACTCATTTCTCATGCCTTTCTTGCATCACTCTCATTTCCCTTCCCAATTTTTCCTCTGCTTTTCTTACTTGATTTTCAAAATCATTTTTGAGACCTTCCATGGCCTAAGACCAATTTGGATGTAGGAGCTTTCACTCTGTTGTCTTCTGTTTGTATACCTTGGTCTTCCTTGTCATCAAAGTAAGATTCTGTTGTCAGATTCTTTTTCCAGTTTTTGCTCATTTCCCCAGCCATTTACTTGACTTTTGAGCTCTTTGTCAAGATAGTTCTCTGCTTCAAGGAGGGGTGAGGGGTTGTACTGTCAGCCACTCAATCCCCCCCATAATCTGTGGGCGTAGAGCTCCAGAAACAGCTGCTGCCCCTGCTGCTGCTGTGGGCTCCTCCACCACCACCACCCCAACCCCGCTCCCCACCCCCCACCCCCCGACCAGGGCCAAATCACTCTTTACTCTCACACAAGTCCAAGAGGTTTTTTCCACTGACCTTCCAATTTGTCCTCTATGTTTTGGTGTTATGAAGCCTGGAAATCACCACAGGTGTCAGAGATTCAGTACCATCACCACCCCTCCTCCCAGGCCTGCTCAGGTCCCATCTGTGCTGGCACGGCCCACATTGGACTATGCTCTGCTCCCAGCAAGGCCCCATAGATGTTGCCTGTCAACCTCCCACGCTGTCTTGGGCTAGAGATTTGCTTCACACTGTCATTCTGTGGGTTCTGCAGCTCCAGAATTTGTTTACAGTAATTTACAGTAAATTTTTACAGCTATTTGGCTTAGGGGGAGAGTTTTACCAAGTCTACTCTGCCATCTTGGCTCTGCCCTCCAGCTGATTTCCTCCTTCCCTTATCTTCTTAAAGGAACTTGCAATATAGCCAGTCACTTTTGGGACAATTAAACATCTACCCTGAAGAACTTCAAGGTCTAAAATACATACCAACCTTACTTGCTATCATAGTATCTATAAGAGATGTTGTAGTAAGTGGTTTACTTGTAGAAGAAAAGAGATGAACATTGGACCTTCACATAATGCATGGTTTCTTGAATGAGTTTAAGGACATAAGTCCATTTGTAAAAAAAGTTTTTGTGGCTCATATGGTATTTCCATCAGATTCATTATTAGAACATACATCATTTGAGGGCAGACCACAGGTGTTTTGCTTCCTTCACTTTTAATTTTATAGAGGAAACCCAAGACCAGAGTGGTTAGGACTATTTCCTATTTGTCACTGAACTACTCAGCACCTAGCTAGCACAGGAATGCTGATACACAGTAGGCTTGCTGATGAAATAACTCTGCATTAAAGTTTGCAAAGCACTTTCCTCCCAGCAGCCCTTGCTTTTATAGTCACACTGATACATGATATGAGGGAACTGACTTAAACCCAGTCCAAATCCAAATTGTTAAATTCCAAGTCCAACACTCTAGTCAACACTATCTCTCAAGGCCACAAAGCCAATAAGTAGAGTATTGTGAAAAGAGTGCTGGATGCTGGGGAGTCTGAAAACACAGATTCAAAGCCTGGGCCTGCCCTTTATTAGCTATCACTTCACCTTAAGCTTCAGTTTCCTGATCTGTGAAAAGGAGGGGGTTGGATTGTATGATTGCCCTAATTCTGAGTGGCAGACCTGGAACTAGAACTCAGATTCTTCTTTCTATTATCTGGCTGCTGCATTTGATAATAAAAGCTAGGAAAGATGGATATTATCTAACATGGTATATACAGAATTAGCAGAAAAATAACTTTTGTTGTTTACACATCTAAATCACATAAGAGCCTAGAGCTGAAAGGCACTTCATCCAACTCAAAACATCCTACTCAAGCCACCTGATTAAAGGGAGGTGATGTATTATTTCCAGTTTATATTAGCATGGAAAAGTATATAAATGGCATCTGGAATCTGTAAAGTAAGGCATATAGGAAAAGAAAACTAATTATGGGCTTACTATGTACTAGGCACTATACTAAGTGATTTACAAATATCTTGCTTAAGATAACATAGTGGATAAAGTCCTAGACTTGGTAACAAGAAGACCTGGGTTCAAATATCAGTTCAGATACTCGTTAATGTGAGCCTGGTTAAAACAATGAGCCTTAAGCATCATTATCTGTTAAATGGGAATAATAACCCCTACCTAAAAGAGTTACTGTGAAAATCAAATGAAATAACTTAAGGCATTCTGAAAACCTTGAAGCACTACGTAATTGTGAGCTGCTATTATTAACACTAACCAAAATTCTAGAGATAAGCACAACCTTAAATCACTTTACAAGGGTCCTTTTTAACTCAGTAGCAAAGTATTCAAACAATAACTACGTTCTGATTCAACTCTACTGACTCACAAGGCTATTCCACTAAGTGCAAAACACATCACAGCTTTCAGAAATGATTTAACAATGATCCCTTTCCTACTTTGGTGATCTACTATAAAAAGTAACAAGCAACAGTTTTAGAAAATTTACATTTCTACATTATATCGTCGTCAAATACAGTAATGTTTATACAAGTACCACAATTTATATGTTGCCACTTAAAACAGACAAAATTAGGTGTTTCTTTAGGGAAGGACACTTTAGTTAAGTATATCTATTTCATTTCTATGGAGGTCAGGTACAGACAAGTACTTCTAGCAAGTCAAGGTAACCCAGCTGAGGACTAGCCAAAAGAAAACCTGAAGATGCTCTGGCTAATTCTTCAATGGTACTTAAGAAACAATAAAACAACTAAATTCAATATTTACTAACTATCTACAGGTGAGAGGTTGTGGAAGAGAAGTATTGTGACATTCTGCATAATGTTAGCTTTGGAAGTAGGCAGCTGTAACCTTAAGTAACATGTGCAACTTAATAAGGTAGTATGATGGGAGAAAGGACTGACCCAGACACTGTACTGGAGGAAGAAATCAGAAGGATTCATATAAGAGCTGATACCTAAGCAGCAAAGCAGAAATGAAAAAATTCTTGGAGGTATGGCAAATGCTTGTTGGGTTCAGGAAACTAGTTCACAGAACAGCTACTTAACACAACTCCCCAGTGTGGGAAGAGAAATATCTGAAATAGGTGTGGAACCATTTGCTGGAGCTAGATTGTGAAGGGCCACAAATGGCAGAGTAAGGAGTCCAAGTCTTAGGGAATCCAATGGAATCTTTTCAGATGGGAAGTAATATAGTGAGGTGGCTTAAGATTATTGTGCCACTGACAATTCCAAAGGACTCCTGATGAAAACTGCTATGCATCTCCAGAGAGGGAAGTAATAAAACTCTTCAGTACAGACTGAAGCGTACTTTTCCACTTTATGTTTGTTTTTCAACAGGGCCAATATGGAAAGGCTTTCCAAGATATCACAGGCATAATGGGTATCATACTGTTCGCTGTCTCAATGGGTGGGCCAGGGAGGGACTAGAGGGAGGAAGAAAATTTGGAACTCAAAATTTTTTAACCAATGAATGTCTAATAGATGCAAAATACTTACCTGAAGATAACTAGTCTGGTCCCATCAAAATCTACTCTTGAAAGACTAGTTAAATTTTTTTTTTCTGTTTCAGGGGTTTTTTTCAGAAAGGACATTCATTTCACTTCCAGGGGCAAATGTAAATGCTAGGACATCTACATCATCTTTCTTTTTTTTAATTTTTTGGCATTTTTATTTAAAGTTTTGAGTTCCAAATTCTATTCCTCTCTCCCATACTCCCTCCCTCAGATGGTAAACAATCAGATATGTTACATATGCACAATCACATAAAACATTTCCATATTAGTCATTTTGTACAAGACTCAAATAAAAGAAAACAATGAAAAAGTGGAAAATAGCATGCTTCAGTCTGCATTCAATCAAAATCAGTTCTTTCACTGAAGGCAGACAGTATGCTTCACCATTAGTCCTTTAGGATTGTCTTGAATCACTGTAATGCTGAGAATTAGCTAATTGTTTTTAAGGTGGACATCCCTAAAGCAGAAAAAAAAACCCACCTCAAATCATGGCAAATATGAACCTCGACAATTCAGTCAAATAATGATATAAGGAAGTAAGTTTATAAGCAAACACTTAAGAGACACAGTCACTGCAAACTGGAAGACCCAGATTCCAGTCTCAGCTCTATTCCAACTAACAAACAGAGTAACTGTGGTCAAACTGTGGCCCTCTGGCTTTGTAAATTCACACTGAAATGAGGAGTCATCAGACTAAACATGAACAAAGCTCTTTCAAACTCCAAAATTCTATGATCTACAACGCCTCTTCCTACCTAGTATTTCCATTCCAGACCTGTCACATGATGCTTCAAAATTTCACTATTCAGTTCAAAATTTTTAATGTCTAAAGGGGTGGGAAAGTATATTTGAAGCAATACTAACTAGAAAAATCCAATCTGTTATGAGTGGAAAATTTTATTTTAAAAAAATAAAGCTTTATAAACATCTTCTACATTTAAAACTTTTCTGAGACTGATAAAATCTATAAACACAATTCTTGATAAAAGCCAACAACTCCAAAAAGTCTTTCAGATACATTTTTATAGTGTAATTTTAGATTTCCATATATAACCAGAGACCTGCAAGAAAAAAATCTGAGTAAACAGATCTTTTTTCTTTCAAAGTGTTAGTTAAACAGAACATCAAGTACTATAAAATTTTAACAGGTACTGCTGAGATTTGGGGAAATATGAAAAGAATAAGCATGGAATATTTTAATTTTCTGCTGAAATCTCATTTACATATTGCATGTGATAGCTGCAACAATTTTTTTTCTTATTCTTCAAGTTGGTGTGAAAGATTAACCATAAGCAAGTAATGTTCTCTCTATTGCTTAAATCATCCACAACTCTAGTACCGAGTCCCTGAAGTAAAAGTGCAATGGGAAATTTAATAATGATGTTTAAGTAAAAATGAGAAATGCTTACCAATCAGCACTATTTGTTATGTAAAACGAAACTTAAATTTGCAAACCATTTTGAAATTATTTTTTTCACCTGGATAGATCTCCAAAGAAAAATAATGAATAAAAAAAAACATGCCACAACCGGCATATTCATTCCTAAAGTCTTACAACATGTATAAGATTCAAGGGGGGCCTTTCTGGTATTTACTTTGGAAAAATTTTTAAAAACTAAATGTAAAATTGGTCCCCATGCTCAAGCCATCAAACACAAGAGGAAACCTTAAGTAAAAATCCTAGATTAGAGAATTAACTTCACCAGCTTCAGGTTCAGGAGTACTTTGATGACTAACTCTACTACTTATTTATGGTAACCCAGAGAATCGTTCCTAGCAACAGTTTCCTTATTCCAGGCACAGCACAAAAATATGGAAGTACTTTTTCTCCCTTCTATTCAACAACTGCCACCAAGAGACAGCTATATACCCAGATTTGAATCTTCTGAATATCTGCTTCAGGAAGTAACAAATGTCTTACAGAAAGATTGCTCTCCTCATCAGAAAGTGCCTCTGAAGGTAATACTGAAAAGACACTGTTCTTCTGAGCCTCTGATGTACACGTGATGTTAACGTTTTCATTCATCAGCAATCAGAAAATGTTTAAATTCAATATTCAACATTATAATTTTCCTTTTCAGTTTCTTAAAGGAAAAATACAGAAACCACAAGAAAACAAAGATACAAAGCTTATACGACTTGCGTTTCACTAATGCCCATTCTATGAACATATTATAAAAGAAAAAAAGGACAAGTTTCTTTTGTATATACCACAGGGAAGATACATCCCAAAGGTTTACAACACACCAACTCATCATATTTTTTCAGTTTTGAAAGAAAAAGTCTTTGGATTGTCAAAAACTCTTGAACAACTGAATTCTTACGACAATGCAGGAATGAAATACTGAAGGGAAACATCTTCATGTAGCAAAATAAAGTGAACAATCCGGTTATGCACAATATCTAGAAAGAAAAAAAAAGCAGCATTTTAAAGAACTGTTCAAGTACACACATTAATGTATTTCCCTGTGTATTACAGCACCTGGCTCCCAAATGAAGCATTACTTTTAAACAGAAATTCTTTCTCTAGGGTGCAATCATCTTTCTTTCAAATACAGGTGGTATTTAGTAATATCCTGCAGCAAAAACACTCATCAATAGTATCCACTTCCAGATGCCACACTAAAAGCACACCAATCACAAGGAAGCTTTGTAATGTTACGGTAAACATTCCCACAAAAATAACTAATTCCTAAGGGCCTAGCCATACACAGAATAGTACAATAACAGATGTTTATAATAAATCTGAATTATTATAAAATATGCTTTATTTTAATAAATTAGTCGATTAGTCATAAAATACTAAAGAGGGGAAAAATATAGGGACACTGATCTGATCAGATTCTGGATACTACAGTATTTACAATGATAAATTCATATTAAGTTCCAGGGCAAATGAATATAAATTAAAAAGCTGTCAGTGAAGAAATAGACTAATTTCTAAACTATGAATAATGACAAAGCTATCCAAGAAGAATGAAGAACCAAAGATTATATCCAATACACTTTAACTGTGTGGTTAACAGAACAGAAAGAAACAATCACTCTCATGGGGTGTCAATAGTTATAAAAGCTCAATAAAAAAAGTCAACAGTATGAAAGACGAGGCTCCTAATTACAGGACAGTTCTTGAATCTGGGAAAACAAACAATCATCTAGGTTTAATAACTCCTTAGGGGATGGCTGTGCCACAATAACAGCACACAAGCCACAAGACAGTTGTACAATGTCCAACTGTGTATGTATAGTGGGGGCTGAGAGGAGGACTGGCAATAATTCTACAGACCTAGCTGTGGTTCTTCAGTCATTTCAATGCTGTCCCACTCTTTGTTTGTGACTCTAGGCCTGGAATGCTATCCCCTGCACCACCTGGCTACCACAGACCCAATAGCCCACTTTATTAAAGCATAGTATAATGACTGATGCTTATCCCCAAGTCATCAATGAAAAACTCAACTTGTCTATGGTAACACAAGTAACATTTGTCAAAAGCAGGTCATGAATCTACATTTTCCTGGCTCCATGGACAACTCCTATACATTATGCCATGCAGACTTGCATTTGTAATATGCTCTATTAAAAACAAAAACTTTAAATAGGTAAAGAATTCAACTCACAATAGTATATGATACTAAGCAGAGACAACAGAAAAAACAATGGGAAATGTAGTCAAGAGAAATTAATTACTTTGTCACCAAGTTCCTTTGATGACGATGATGGGAATAAAAAATTATATATATTACCAGTAGTAGAGGAATCAACTATTTATGAGAGTATGTGGGAATGGTATATACATCTGATTTCTAACTATTATGGAATTCAAGCTGCTGCCTTCATCTAGCTGAAATATAGCAAAACTTCAGCTAAGCTGAACTCCCAGGAAATGAGCTATTTTTTTAAAGCCATTTTCTTAACACCTGTAATTACC